>CAUYLG010073837.1:0-84173 GCA_963573385.1 Cacajao melanocephalus | reverse complement strand
CCCCACCCCACCCACACAAAAACACTCACACACACAAAAAAAAAAAAAAAAAAAAAAAAAAAAAAAAAAAAAAAAAAAAGATGAATTTCTAAGATGTGGGGCCTAAAGCTTGTTTGGGTTTGTTGAAAATTTTGTTTTCGTGTATATACTCGTGAATTATTTCAGGTTTGCCGTAACCGGTTCTCCATTAAGTAGTGATGGGTTAATTTTCACCATCTCTTATGCAGTTGAATAGTCACTTCTGAACCACTTTTTCCTCCAGTAACTCCTCTTTCTTCGGCCCTTTTGCAGCCAACCTGAAAGAATCACAAGGAGGTTGCTGGAAACTTAATTTAAGGAACCGCCTGTCCTTCCCCGGCTGGAAACCTTGCACCTCGGACGCCCCTGCCCCCACCTGACCTCCGCCCTCGTTGACATCCAGGCGCGGTGATCTTTCCTGCCAGTAGAGGGCACACTTACTTTACTTTCGCAAATCCGAACGCGGGTGCAGCCCGGAGAGGAAGCGCGGGGGGGAAAGACGCTTTGCAGCAAAATCCAGCCTAGTGATTGGTTGTTCCCCACGTTTGCGGCAAAGGCCTAGAGGCAGAAGTAATTTGCAATCCTTAAAGCTGAATTGTGCTGTGCATCTGATTTGGGGGAAGTTACTATATTCACTTAACAATTGAACGCCGAGCTGCAAACTCAATGGGTAATAACCCATCTTGAACAGTGTTCAGGCTATACACTCACCCCTTCTCCCCAAATAGTTTTCTATTTTGGAGGCGGTGGAGTGAGAGAAAAGTTTACCAAGGATGAGAAGAATGTCTTTTGTTTTTCATACCGTGGAATAGCACAAAATAAAAAATCCCGAGGGGATATGCGTTATGTGTTAAATATAGATCATTTCAGGGAGCGAACAAATCATGTGTCGAGTTGGGCAACTAGCTAAGTCGAAGTGTGAATGAAATGTGAATACATGTTTGCAGGTTACATATAATACACTTTCACTAGTATTCAGAACAAAAATTGGAGTCAGTGAACTAGGAAATTGATGCCTGAAAGGCAGCCAAATTTTAATTAGCTCGAGACCCCGCCCCCCTCAAAAAGGCACGGAAGTAATACTACTCTCCCCTTCTTTGATCAGAATCGATGCATTTTTTTCTGTGCATGACCTGGTTTATAATAATAAAAGGTGAAAGAGGACCTGGAAAAGAAATTAAAGTCCGGTTTGTGCGGGAAGGAAAGAGTTAACGGTTTTTTTTTCACGAGGGTCTCTGCTGACTCCCCCGGCTCAGTCCACAAGCTCTCCACTTCCCCCTTTTAGGAAGTCCGGTCCCGCGGTTCGGGTCCCCCCTGCCCCCGCCCCATATTCTCCCGTCTAGCGCCTTCTATTTCTCCCAAACCCGGGAGCCCGAGACTGGTGCAAACCGGCGCCACAGGGCGCAAAGAGGATTTGTCTCTTCTAAAACCTGGCTGCGAAATTGGGAACTCCGTGTGAGAGGCGCGGGGGTGGGATGGTGGGGTACTGACTGGCAGAGAGCAGGCAACCTCCCTCCCGCCCTAGTCCAGCTCGGAAACAGGCAGAAACATCTTAGGGTTTAGCGCGTCCAGGAGGAACAGACGTCTCCCGCACGGGGCCCCACGGAGGCCTGCGCGGGCGGGGCGGGAGGGGCGGTCTCTGCTGCTTTGGCAGCAAATTGGGGGACTCAGTCTGGGTGGAAGATATCCAATCCAGATAGCTGTGCATACATAATGCATAATGCATGACACCCCCCAACAAACGCAATGGGAGTTTATTCATAACGCGCTCTCCAAGTATACGTGGCAATGCGTTGCTGAATTATTTTAATCATTCTCGGCATCATGTTCCTCCTTCTGCCTCTATCATTTCTCCCTATCTACACTAACACCCCACGCTCTGAATGCGCGCCCATTAACGCCCTTGTTTCCTCCGCTCTCTCTGGGACTCCTGATCCAAGCGCGGCCCTTGCCCCAGCCTTAGGGAGGCGCCCTGCTGCCTGGTACGCGCGTGGCGTGGCGGTGGGCGCGCAGTGTATTAGCGGTGTGGAGGGCAGCTGTTCCGCCTGCGATTATTTAAACTCACAGGACAAGGATGCGGTCTGTCAAACGGTGCTGCTACGGAGGAGCAGCAGAGAAAGAGAGGGTTTGAGCCGGAGCAAAAGAAAATGGTAGGCGAGTGCAATTAATTCATGCGACTCTCTTACTCTGTTTACATCCGAGAACTAGAGTGCTCGGCAGCCGGGCTGAATCTCCTCCCCACCCCCCTCCCCACCACCCTCCCCAGAAGCGCCCCTCCCGGGTGCCCAAAGCAGAGGGCGTGGGGGAAAAGAAAAAAGATACTCTCTCGCGAATCCCCGCCCACCAACCAGCCCTTTATAGTGCGAGGGTCTGCGCGGCTGAGGACCCCCGAGCTGTGCTGCTCGCTGCCGCCGCCACTGCCGAGCCCCGGCAGTCCTGGGCTCCCCTCCTGCCTCGAGAAGGGCAGGGCTTCTCAGAGGCTTGGCGGGAAAAAGAACGGAGGGAGGGAAGGCGCCGAGTATAAAAGCCGGTTTTCGGGGCTTTATCTAACTCGCTGTAGTAATTTCAGCGAGAGGCAGAGGGAGCGAGCGGACGGGCAGGCGAGGGTGGAAGAGCCGGGCGAGCCGAGCTGCGCTCTGGGCGTCCTGGGAAGGGAGATCCGAAGCGAAAAGGGGGCTTCTCCTCCCGTCCAGCCCTCCCGCTGACCCCCCAGCCAGCGGTCCGCAACCCTCGCCGCATCCACGAAACTTTGCCCTTAGCAGCGGGCAGGCACTTTGCACTGGAACTTACAACACCCGAGCAAGGACGCGACTCTCCCGACGCGGGGAGGCTATTCTGCCTATTTGAGGACACCTCCCCGCCGCTGCCGGGACTCGCTCCTCTGAAAGGTCTCCTTGCCGCAGTTTGGACGCTGGATTTTTTTCGGGCAGTGGAAAACGAGGTAGGCACCGGGGTCCATTTGTCTTTTATTATTTTTTTTTTTTATCGCTTTAATGCTGAGATGAGTCGAATGCCGAAATAGGTTGTCTTTTCTCCCATTCCTGCGCTATTGACACTTTTCTCAGAGTAGTTGTGGTAGGTTGGGGTGGGGTGGGGGGTGATCCAGAACTGGATCGGGGTAAAGTGAGTTGTCAAGATGGGAGAGGAGAGGGCAGGGGGGAAACGGGAATGTGTTCTTAAGACTAGCCTTTCGAGATTTCTGCCTTAGGAATGTATTAACGTTGACTCCCAGCCGGTCGGACACTCCTGGTTTATTGTGTTAATTGCTGTTTGGGTTTTGGGGGGCTGGGGGGTTGCTTTGGGGTGGGCAGAAAACCCCTTGCATCCTAAGCTCCTAGGAGTAGGGACCACATATCGCCTGTGTAAGCCAGAGAGCTCCGCGGCCGCTGACTTTTCCCCGTCTCCGGGAGGGCATTTAAATTTCGACTCACCGCATTTCTGACAGCCGGAGACACACTGCGGCGCGTCCCGCCCGTCCGCCCGTCCCCGCGGCGATTCCAACTTGCCCTGATCCTTTTAAGAAGTTGGCATTTTGGCTTTTTAAAAGGCAATCACACAATTTAAAACCTGGGTCTCCAGAGGTGTTAGGACGTGGTGTTGGGGAGGTGCAGGCAGTGGAAAAGGGAGGCAGGGATGTGTCCGATTCTCCTGGAATCCTTGACTTGGAAAAACCAGGGCGAATCTCCGCACCCAGCCCTGACTCCCCTGCAGCGGCCGCCCTCGGGTGTCCTCGCGCCCCTGAGATGCGGAGGGACGACGAGGAGCGGGGATCGAGGCTGTTCCAGAACAGCTGCTACCCTTGGCGGATGGCTTAGGGCGAGGTATCGCAGCGGGGTCTCTGGCGCAGTTGCATTGCCGTATTGAGTGCGCAAGGAGGTGCCCCTGTTATTATTTGACAGCCCCCTTGTATTTATGGAGGGGTGTTAAAGCCCGAGGCTGAGCTCGCCACTCCAGCCGGCGAGAGACCAGAAGAAAAGCCGGCAAACGAAGAAGGGGGCGCATTGGGGGTGGGGACGGGGGCGGTGGTGAGGGGAGGTTGGGAGGGGCTGCGGCGCCGGCGAGGGTAAGAGCGCAGCGAGGGCGCGAGTGGGAACAGCCGCGGCAGAGGGGCCCCGGCGCGGGAGCGGGGTGCGCGCCGCCGCTAGCGCCCCGGCGCCTCTCGCCTTCTCCTTCAGGTGGCGCAAAACTTTGCGCCTTGGGTTTTGGCAAATCCTCACCGCCGCCTCCCGCGGCCTCTTAAGGGGAGACCAAGGCCGATTTCGATTCCTCTGCCGCTGCGGGGCCGCCTCCTGGGCTTCGCGCCGGGCTCCCGGGGGCTGGGACTCGGTGGGCACCAAGCTGCTGGTTCACAAAGTGCATGTCTGAGATACTAGGGGGCTGCCCAAAGGGGGTGAAAGGGTGCCCTCCTCTCCCCCTTTTTTTGCCCCACCGAGACCACCTAGTCGCTTTAGGGGATAGCACGGGAAGGGGAGTGGTCCGGGGCTGTGGTGCGCCCTGCGCGCTGCGCCAGATTTCTGCACCAAGACCCCTTTCGCTCAAGATTGCCTCCCGCTTTGTGTGCCCCCTCCAGCAGGCTCCCGCGACGATGCCCCTCAACGTCAGCTTCAGCAACAGGAACTATGACCTCGACTACGACTCGGTGCAGCCGTATTTCTACTGCGACGAGGAAGAGAACTTCTACCAGCAGCAGCAGCAGAGCGAGCTGCAGCCGCCAGCGCCCAGCGAGGATATCTGGAAGAAATTCGAGCTGCTGCCCACCCCGCCTCTGTCCCCGAGCCGCCGCTCCGGGCTCTGCTCGACCTCCTGCGTTTCGGTCACGCCCTTCTCCCCTCGGGGAGACAACGACGGCGGTGGCGGGAGCTTCTCCACGGCCGACCAGCTGGAGATGGTGACGGAGCTGCTGGGAGGAGACATGGTGAACCAGAGCTTCATCTGCGACCCGGACGACGAGACCTTCATCAAAAACATCATCATCCAGGACTGTATGTGGAGCGGCTTCTCAGCCGCCGCCAAGCTCGTCTCAGAGAAGCTGGCCTCCTACCAGGCTGCGCGCAAAGACAGCGGCAGCCCGAACCCCGCCCGCGGGCACAGCGTCTGCTCCACCTCCAGCTTGTACCTGCAGGATCTGAGCGCCGCTGCCTCGGAGTGCATCGACCCCTCGGTGGTCTTCCCGTACCCGCTCAACGACAGCAGCTCTCCCAAGCCCTGCGCCTCGCCGGACTCCAGCGCCTTCTCTCCGTCCTCGGACTCTCTGCTCTCCTCGACGGAGTCCTCCCCGCGGGCCAGCCCCGAGCCCCTGGTGCTCCATGAGGAGACACCGCCCACCACCAGCAGCGACTCTGGTAAGCGGAGCCCGTCCAGGCCTGTCCAAAGTGGGGCGGCTGGATATCTCTCCCATTTTCATTTGCATTTTATTCAACGGGCCACTTCAGTCGACCCTGTCTTTCTCTTAGTAGGAAGGAGAGAGAGCAGATCTGGACAGATTTGAGAACTCAGCACCTCTGAAATCCTGGGCTTTAGCGTTTCCTCCCATCCCTTCCCCTTAGACCACTCTTGTCGCCAGCCCCCTTCCCCCTTTCTCTCCCACCCGTCAGGAATTTCATATAGGTTTTTAAACCTGGCTTATTTCACAACTCAATCCACTTCATACCTCCCGCAAACATTTTAATTGCCCCGAGATGAGTGGATGGGGGAGAATGGGGATAAGAGAGGATTGATCTCTGAGAGATGAATGAATTGCTTCTCTCAACTTTCGAGAAATGGTTGGGATTTTAGGAGCTATCTACAAAAATGGGGTCTGTGGTTGGAGGCCAAGCATGGCCTCCCTGATGCGGAAGCCAGTCAGCTGCCTCAAGAATGGGGCTAAGGAGCTGGGATCTTCTCGGCCTATTTTGAACGCTGAAAAACAAATCCTTGATTAGCAAGGACTTTTTTTTTTCTTACCCCATTCTCTTGGACTTTTGGCAAAACTGCAATTGTTTTTTCTTTTTCACTTCCAGTAAAATAGGGAGTTGCTAAAGTCATACCGAACAATTTGCAGCTCTCATTTGCAACACCTGAAGGGTTCCTGGTAGAGTCCCTTAAAAATAGGAGGTGCTTGGGAATGAGCTTTGCTTTGGGTGTGTCCAAAGCCTCATTAAGTCTTAGGTAAGAACTGGCATCAATGTGGTATCCTGGGAAATGGTAGTTTTCTTGTCGGTGCCATCACCCAGCTGTCCTGCCTTCGTGGTGAGAGGAGGTAGGGTGGCTGGCTAGATTGGTTCTTTGGGGAGATCATTTTGTCCAAAGACCTTTCTAACATATTAATGCCTTATATTTCTACAGCATTACATCTGGTAATTTATTATTTTAATGAAACATCGCTAACCGAGTGATTTCTATTTCCTTTCTTAAAGAGGAGGAACAAGAGGATGAAGAAATCGATGTCGTTTCTGTGGAAAAGAGGCAGCCCCCTGGCAAAAGGTCAGAGTCAGGATCACCCTCTTCTGGAGGCCACAGCAAACCTCCTCACAGCCCACTGGTCCTCAAGAGGTGCCACGTCTCCACACATCAGCACAATTACGCAGCCCCTCCCTCCACGCGGAAGGACTACCCAGCTGCCAAGAGGGTCAAGTTGGACAGTGTCAGAGTCCTGAGGCAGATCAGCAACAACCGAAAATGCACCAGCCCCAGGTCCTCGGACACCGAGGAGAATGACAAGAGACGAACGCACAACGTCCTGGAGCGCCAGAGGAGGAATGAGCTCAAACGGAGCTTCTTTGCCCTGCGTGACCAGATCCCAGAGCTGGAAAACAACGAAAAGGCCCCCAAGGTAGTTATTCTTAAGAAAGCCACAGCATACATCCTGTCCGTCCAAGCCGAGGAGCAAAAGCTCGTTTCTGAAAAGGACTTATTGCGGAAGCGACGAGAACAGTTGAAACACAAACTTGAACAGCTGCGGAACTCTTGTGCATAAGGAAAAGTAAGGAAAAAGATTCCGTCTAACAGAACCATCAACATCCATTACCTATGAACTTTTTTCCAACGCATGATCAAATGCAACCTCACAACCTTGGCTGAGTCTTGAGACTGAAAGATTTAGCCATAATGTAAACTGCCTCAAATTGGACTTTGGGCATAAAAGAACTTTTTTATGCTTACCATCTTTTTTTTTTTCTTTAACAGATTTGTATTTAAGAATTGTTTTTAAAAAATTTTAAGATTTACACAACTTTTCTCTGTAAATATTGCCATTAAATGTAAATAACTTTAATAAGACGTTTATAGCAGTTACACAGAATTTCAGTCCTCGTGTATAGTACCTAGCATTATAGGTACTATAATCCTGAATTTTTTTTATTTAAGTACATTTTGCTTTTTAAAGTTGATTTTTTTTCTATTGTTTTTAGAAAAAATAAAATAACTGGCAAATATATCATTGAGCCAAATCTTAAGTTGTGAATGTTTTGTTTTTCTTCCCTCCTCCTCACGCCGCCACCACCACCCCTGTTTGTTTTCATCAATTGCCCCTTATAAGAAAGTGGTTTTGAGAAAGGCAAGAGTTTTCCTCTGTTGAAATGGGTCTAGGGGCCTTAAGGTCTTCAAGTTCTCAGGGGTTATAAGATGCTTCCTGGAGATTATGGATAAGAGCCGGAGTTGACAGTTGAAAGAAGAAATGGCAGAAGGCTGGTGAGAAGGTTAGAGGTAGACAAAGGAGATACAAGAGGTCAAAGGTAACAGTTGAGTACACAAAGAGGGATAAGGACTGGGAGTTGGGAGGAAGGTGAAGAAGAAACTCGTGTTACTTTAGTTAACCAGTGCCAGCCCCCAGCTCAATCCAAACCCAGGAATTCTGCCCAGTGAGACAGTTGATGGGGAAAGGGCAGGAACCAACTTCTAATGCCTTCACTACCAGGCGCCAGTCCCATCCATGGGTTATCTCATAAGCCCCAGAGGAATGCCACTATTAACCCTATTTTGCAAACAAGGAAATAGAAGAACTCAAAGGGGTTATGTAAGTTCTCTGCAGCCACGCAGATCATAAAAAACAGTATCCAGGTCCCATTCAGCTCAAAACACTTAACCCTTCACTATCATGCCTTGGTTCATCTGGGTCACTAGTGCTGAGATGGAGAAGGTTTGGGGCCTGATGGATGGACGGATTCGAGTCATAACCATGCTAAGCTCTATCTGTTTGCCAAGCACTCCTAAGCATTTTATTCCTAACCCTACATCAACCCCATGAAGGAGGTACTGTTAATTTCCTCCATATTAGAAATAGAGAGGGAAGCTGAGGCACAGAAAGACTCATCCACATGCGCAAGATTCACTGATAGGAAAGAGTAGAAGTGAGATTTGAACCCAGGCTGTTTACTCCTACCCTGCCCAAGCCACCTCTCAAACGATGGTAGGAATCAGATGGCTGCTTTGAGGACAGAGTTACAGTCCAGTGGGTTATGTATTTTAAGTCTCAACATCTAAGCCTGATCAGGCATCAGTTCCCCCTTTTTTGTTGTTTCTTATTTTGTTGTTCATTGTTGAATTTTTCCTTTCACATTGAGACGGTCACCACCTTGACTCCTACCTTATGCATTTGTTGAATCAGATTCACGACGGCTCCTAGGAAGAAGCCAGTTCAGACCATAAAACACATTTATTCTTTGTCATGGGAGCCATCATTTTAGAAACTACAGACTCTCCTTGCTTCTATCTTCTTTCACATACTCATAACACATGCTCATCCTGAGTCCTTGAAAAGGTGTTTTTGAACATGCGTATTAACTATAAGCCTCTGAAACCCTATGGGCCAAACGAGAACTGATGTTGATTATATAGGTAAATGAAAGTTACTATTGCTGTTCTAATGACCTCATTGTCTCTGTCTCAGAGTAGGTCTTCAGCTCCCTGCTCTTAGGGATTTTAATCTACCACCACCCATAAATCAATAAATAATTACTGTCTTTGGCTCTGACTCCTAGAACAATCTATTCAAGACCTTAATGTCTTTTTCTTGATCTTTCTTTTGAGTCCTAAGTACCGCCCTTACATCTTCAAATTGGCACGCCTATAGGCGAAATTCAAAGGAAGATGCAATCCACAGAAGTTGAGTAGTTCAAAGTGTTACAAAAGCGAGGCACTCTTAAACAGTTCGGTCTTTGCCCCTTTGTGGCCCAGGGCTGGAATGCAGCTCTGGGGTGACTCACTTGGGAACTGGGAAGGTGTTAGTCTGAATCACTAAGCCCAGGCAAGCCCTCAGAATAGGAGAGAGTGTTCCTAGCAAGGAAAACAACTCTCCGTTCCAAATGCTCAGGAAAGAACTTTAGGGATGTGGAGCTTGGCTATGGGAATAGAAAGGAACCATTCCAAGTACCTATTAGGCCACCTCTTACCTTTACTAAGCCAGAGAATGGCTCTGAAAACAGGACAGATGCCAACTTCCTTTCCAAGAGTCAGGCTGATCTTGACCACAATACAAATTGGCCCTCAGAGCCAATCCAGGGAGTCCCAGGGGTCTCTGCCATTGTGCAATCTGTTTTGTAGATAATAATCAAGAATCGGAGGTGAAGGGGAGGAGTCTGCAATTTGGTCAGGAATATATAAGAAGGAATACGCTAATTCTGACGATGCCCTTTACCCATGACACTATCCAGGAATTAATGACTCTCCCCGGGGATTCCTGGAATGATTTTGTTTAGGGATGGAATGTATAAAGAGGAAGGAAGTGTTATTTTATGCTGCCATTTGGAAGCAACAAAGGAGATCAACAGTATAAAAACAATCCATCAAATTTGAAAATAACAAAGTTTTCACACTCCCAGCCTAATAGTGAGCTCACAGCTTAGATGCATAAGAGTTCTCTGCTGGTCTCGAAGACAAATTCTCACTCAAAGCTTGGGAAAGAAGACAAAAATTGTTGCATTAGGGGGTTTCCTGCGGTTTGTTTGCAATAACTGTAATTAGCTCAGTCAATAATTATGTTTTAGTATACACGCTAGGGGCCCCTGTACCATTTTTTTCCCAACAATAAATAATCCTTAGTCTAGAAAATGCTGAAGGATGTTCTCCACCCTTGTTTTTTTTTTTTTTTTTTTTTAAAAACAGGGTTTCACCATGTTGGTCAGGCTGGTCTTAAACTCCCGACCTCAGGTGATCCGCCCACCTTGGCCTCCAAAGTGCTTGGATTACAGGCGTGAGCCACCACGCCTGGCCTCACCCTTGTCTTTAAATGCACTGCTAGATGACTTTACAAAAGGCTCCTCCTTTGAGGTGATAGAACATTCTAGGCCTATATTAAAGGAGAAGAAGAGTGGCCCGGCATGATGGCTCATGCCTGTAATCCCAGCACTTTGGGGAGGTCAAGAGATCAAGACCATCCTGGCTAACATGGTAAAACCTGGTCTCTACTAAAAATACAAAAAATTAGCCAGGCGTGGTGGCACACATCTGTAGTCTCAGCTACTCAGGAGGCTGAGGCAGGATAATTGCTTGAACCTGGGAAGCACAGAGGCTACAGTGAGCCGAGATTGCGCCACTGCCCTCCAGCCTGGGAAACAGAGCGAGACTCCGTCTCAACAATAAATAAATAAGTAAATAATGATAATAGCAATAATAAAGGAGAAGAAGAGTAAAAACAAAGCCAGCAGGGTGAGAACAGGAACTCATTTTAAGAAATAAAAAACTAAAAAACTCTACTACCTACCTCCAAAGCCTCAGCAATAATTTTTCTTTGTTCTATCTTCTTCAGAGAGAACTTTAACGATACATTTAGAGGAAAACACCCAGGAATCTTGGCTTTGCCAAACTGGTTTGAGATGACTGTAAATGACTCTAAGTTGATTTCGTGTTTAATTTTATTTCATTCATTATTAGCCTACACTAAGCTCTTTCGGAAGACAGAGTTGAGGGAAACAAGTGTTAATGGGATGTAGATCTTCTGAGGTTGAAAGGAATGTTCTTTGTTTTCAAACAATGCCTGGGAGCTCAGCCCCGATCCCCAACACTTTCTTCCCATTGTCATCCGCATCAGCGCATTAAGAGATAAAACACTCCAGTGCAGTCTGAGGTCTATAGCGGTGGGAAAGGAGAGAGCTCCAGGAGAGAGAATGAACTTTCATTACATACATACACTCTTTCAGACTCTCCATCTCACCAGACCCGACAATCGCCAGCTGGAAGAATGTGACAGTTGTTGAATGTGACAATACTGAGATTTAGGCAAGTTAAATGGCTGTCCCCAAGTTACACAAGGACCAGCAACAACACAACAGTAATATGGCCAAGCACAGTGGCTCATTCCTGTCATCCTAGCATGTTGGGAGGCCAAGGCAGGTGAACCACCAGGTCGGGAGATCGAGACCGTCCTGGCTAACAAGGTAAAACCCAGTCTCTACTAAAAATACAAAAAGTTGCCTGGGCATGGTGGCACATGCCTGTAGTCCCAGCTACTCGGGAGGCTAAGGCAGGAGAATCTATTGAACCCAGGAGGTGGACTGCAGTGAGCCAAAATTGCACCACTGCACTCCAGTCTGGGGGACAGAATGAGACTTTGTTTCAAAAACAAACTAACAACAACAACAACAACAACAAAACCCCACAGTAATAGTAGTTAAATGTTTACTGTGTGCTAAACTTTTTTTTTTTTTGAGATGGAGTTTCACTCTTATTGCCCAGGCTGGAGTGCAATGGTGCAATCTCAGCTCACCAAAACCTCCACCTCCTCGGTTCAAGCAATTCTCCTGCCTCACTCTTGCCTCAGCCTCCCGAGTAGCTGGGATTACAGGCATGTACCAGCACGCCTGGCTAATTTTGTATTTTTCAGTAGAGGTGGAGTTTCTCCATGTTGGTCAGGCTGGTCTCAAACTCCCGATCTCAGGTGATCCGCCCACCTCGGCCTCCCAAAGTGCTGGGATTACAGGTGTGAGCCACTGTGCCTGGCCAACATTTTTACATGTATTATCTTACTTCATCCCCAAAGCAGCAGTTAGGAAGTAAACTCTGTCTCCAACGCCCATTTCCCCAGTGAGAAGACTGAAACTTTGAGGGATTAAGTAACTTGCCTGCATTCATGAAGCTGGCAAAATGGCAAAAGCAGAAATGATGTATTCATTCACAAACATTTGAGCACACTGTTTGCCCACGCCATGCTAGAGGTGGGAAGAGATACCAAGATAAATGGGATGAATAAGGTCCTGGCGCTGAGGGGTATGGAGTAGTGGAGAACAAAGAAAACAGACAATTGTTTTTTTTGAGATGGAGTTTCACTCTTGTTGCCCAGGCTGGAATGCAATACCGTGATCTCAGTTCACCGCAATCTTCACATCCAGGGTTCAAACAAGTCTCCTGCCTCAGCCTTTCAAGTAGCTGGGATTACAGTCATGAACCACCACACCCGGCTAATTTTGTATTTTTAGTAGAGACGAATTTTCACCACTCCTTACCTCAGGTGATCCACCCGTCTCAGCCTCCCAAAGTGCTGGGATTACAGGTGTGAGCCACCGTGCTGGGCTGAAAACAGGCAATTTGGCTCTATTTTACAAACACTGCAGAGCTTACTATGTAGCAAGAGAGGGTTCAAGCTACAGGAGCTGCTAAAGACATTCCTTCTCTTCCCAGAGAAAATGGAATCCAGGAAAGGGCCCAGGAAATGCTGGAAGAGAAGCCAAAGGAGAAGATAACCTCAGAGAGATGAAGAGAAGCTTGGAGGAAAGGGTATAACCAACATCAGGGAGGAAGCCCTGGTGTGTCAAAGACAGCAAGAAGCACCGCAAGATAGCGGAGGAAGGTCCGTTGGATTTAACCACATGAAGGCAGCTCCTTGGCTACATCACTCCTAAGTGGGATGACAGCCCCATCCACCTGGCATCCTCTCTTTCATTCCCTTTATTTAATCCATCTCCAGAAACAGCTGCCTTTTTATTCTCCCACCACCCTGCCCTACCTTCTCCAAGACTTCCCAAAGCATGATTCCAAGACAGGCAACATCCACATCGCCTATGAATTTCTTACAAATGCAGGTACACCATCTGAATTAGAATCTCAGGAGATGTGCAGGGCATGGTGGCAGGTGCCTGTAAACCCAGCTACTCTGGAAGCTGAGGCAGGAGAATCACTTGAACCCAGGAGGCAGAGGTTATGGTGAGCGGAAATCACCCTATTGCACTCCAGCCTGGGCGACAAAGCAAGACTCTGTCTCAAAAGAAAACAAAAAAAGAAAGAAAGAAAGAATCTCAGGAGATGGGGCCTGGAAAACTGTTTCAAGCAGCCCTGGAGGACTTGCCTTCTCCATCAGTCCCGGTGAACCTTTTTCGCAATCCCGGTGATCCTTCCGAATCACAGCTAACGTGATGCCCCTCTCTGCTTAAAACCATCCTGAGGGGTCCTGCTATCTTCAGAATAAAGTCCAAAGCCATTCTTCCCAGTGCTTCATGTCCTGTGAGCTTTTTCAGATACCTCATCCCTTCCGGTCAAAATAGTTTACCCCTTACCTACCCATCCACTGGCACTGCTACCCATCAGTGGCATGCTCTTCTTCATCCTTTGTGGCTCACCTGGTATCCTCTGACAGCCAGACAAGGTTCCACAGGGGAATAGGAGTGTCTGAGATAATACTGCTCACGTTTTGTGAAAATTGCTCATCCTACCTCTTAAATCAACTCCTTCAGGAACGGACCCACCGTCGGTCTTATTTAACAATGAATCTTCAGTGCTGACGTTAAGTGCCCAACATCCAATAGAGACTCAATGATCTTCTGATGAATGGCCAAAGAAAGACTCATTTTGATGGGGTGATGGATGTTGGAGCATGACTAGCAGAGGAAGTAAAACAAAGTTCTCGACCACCTTTCAAGAGACTTAGCTGAGAAGAGAAAAAAAGAGATGAATACTGGCCAGGCGTGGTGGCTCACACCTGTAATCCCAGCACTTTGGGAGGCCGAGGCAGGTGGATCACCTGAAGTCAGGAGTTCAAGATCAGCATGGCCAACCTGGTGAAACCCTGTCTCTACCGAAAATACAAAAAAGAATTAGCTGGGAGTGGTGGCAGGCACCTATAATCCCAGCTACTTGGGAGGCTGAGGCAGGAGAATCACTTGAACCCAAGAGGCGGAGGTTGCAGCGAGCCAAGATCCAGCCATTGCACTCCAGTCTGGATGACAGAGTGAGACTCCATCTCAAAAAGAAATAAAATAAAAGAGATGAAGATATCAAGTAAGGTCAAAGATTTTTATTTGACTTGATTTGATTGATTCAAATTTTATTTTATTGTTATCAAAGGTAGAAGAGATAATTCGCTTAGATGCTGATGGGACAGAGCTAAGAGAGGGAGAACTGAAGATAGAGGAAGAAAGGAGATGATGTAGCCAGACGTAGGCATGTCCAGGGCAGTTTCCATCTGTGTCTGTTCAGTGCCTGGAGCTCTCAGCTGTGCGTGGAACAGAGGTGAAGAAGGATGCATTCCCGAACACAGCCTCCCCTCCAGGTACTGATTCTTCCAGGTAGGAACTTCAAAGGCCAGGCCAGGTCTCCTTCTCTGGACTCCCTTCCTATATCACAGCACAGGTTCATGTGCTCTTGTGTGTAAATAACCTGCTTAATTCTCTTTCTCTATTGCTAGATTCCTTGTGGACAAAGACAGCATCTTTCTCTTTCATAATTATATCCTGAAGACCAGGAGGGATGTCCATTATCTAAAATTGTTTTGAAAATGAATGAGCCTAGGCCAGCCTTGGTGGCTCACGCCTGTAATCCAAGCACTTTAGAGGCCAAGGCAGGCGGATCAACTGAGTCAGGAGTTCAAGACCAGCCTGACCAACATGGTGAAACACCGTCTTTAAAAAAAAAAAAAAAAAGGAAGAAAATGAATGAGCCTATGAACAAATGAATAAATAAATGCATGTGTTTGCCATATAGTTTAAATTTCTTTTCTTTTTTCTTTTCTTTTTTGAGACAGAGTCTTGCTCTGTCACCAGGATAGAGTGAGGTGGCATGATCTCAGCTCACTGCAACCTCCACCTCCAGAGTTCAAGTGATTCTCCTGCCTCAGCCTCCGCTGGGACTAGAGGCACATGCCACCACACCCAGCTAATTTTTGTATTTTTAGTAGGGACGGGGTTTTACCATGTTGGCCAGGCTGGTCTCAAACTCCTGACATTGTGATCTGCCTGCCTTGGCCTCCCAAAGTGCTGGGATTACAGGCGTGAGCCACTGCGCCTGGCCGCTAATTTAAGTTTCTACATCCTGGTGCTGTCAGTCTTTTTCACCCCACTCAGTCCCATGCTGCATCCTCAGTTCATGCCAAATCTCTTCCCCATGTCGACCTACCTCATTCCAGACAGCAAAAGCCTCAGCAATAGCTTCTCTGAATCTATCAGTCAGGATCTCCTGGTGACAAATGACAGAAACTCAGCTTAACTGGGCAAAAGCAAAAAAAAAAAAAAAAGTATCTATTAGTTTATGTAACTGAAAAAGCAGGAATGACTCAATCTAGGGGCTTACACAATAGCCTGTCTCTAGAGTTTCATCTCAGTCAGGATCTGTCTCCACCTGGGGCAAAGATGGCTGCCAGCCATTGGATGCTTACACAAGCTTCTCAAAGACAGGGCCGCTCTTGCCCTCCAAGGCAAAAGTCCTGGACAGAATTCCAATTGTCTCTCGCAGTCACGTGCCCACTCTGAGGCCAGTGGGTCAGTTGGACCTCAGCCCCTCTCCTGTGGTAGCTTTGGAGCCCTGTGCCTGGCAGCACCATCAGGCAGGCAAAGCACAAGTTGTAAAAAGAAAAGATGGGCACGCAAAAAGGAACAGGTGTCCTTTGTGTTGACTCTTTGGGCAATTGTGGTACTAAGCTCCTGAGAGCTACACAGAATATAGCCCGTATGTTTTCGAAACCTGGTTTTCAGAACTACCTTTTGTAAAACAGAGATTTCCAAACTCCACCTAAGAACTGCTAAGCCAGAATGTTCAGAAAGTGGGACCTAGGATTTCATTTTTTTTCTTTCAAAGTTCCACAGGTAGGGCCGGGTGCGGTGGCTCACGCCTGTAATCCCAGCACTTTGGGAGGCCAAGGCAGGCAGACCACAAGGTCAGGAGTTTGAGACCAGCCTGGCCAACATAGTGAAACCCCGTCTCTACTAAATACACAAAAATTAGCTGGGCGTGGTGGCACGCACCTGTAGTCCCGGCTACTTGGGAGGCTGAGGCAGGGCAATCGCTTGAACACAGGAGGAGGAGGTTACGGTGAGCGGAGATCCCGCCATTGCACTCCAGCCTGGGCAACAGAGTGAGACTCCATCTCAAAAAAAAAAAAAAAAAAAAAACCAAACAATTCCACAAGTAGGCCTGGTGTGGTGGCTAGATCTTGCAATCCCAGCACTTTGGGAAGCCAAGGTGGGAGGATTGCTTGAGCCCAGGAGTTCAAGACCAACTTGGGCAAGATGGTGAGATACTGTCTCTACAAAATATGTAAAATGTGCTGGGTGATGCATGCCTGAAGTCCCAGCTATGCAAGAGGATCCCTTGATTCCAGGTATTTGAGGAGGCAGAGAGCTATGACTGCACCACTGCATTCCAGCCTGCATGACAAAGCAAAACCTCATCTCTTAAAAAAAGTAAGTTCCACAGGGGAGGGGGAGAAATGAATAGGTTTAGGAAGGAACGTCAGGGAAGATGGCACGTGGCTTCTGAGGCCCCACAGACTTGAGTTTCAATCTGGCTGTGCCCTCAAAAGCTGCCTGACCCAGGGTTGCTGCTCTGAGCCTGACTTTCCTGATCCACAGCCTGGAAACAAATCAAAGAGTGGCCAGAAGAGTGTGGGAGCCAGACCTCTTTGCCAGGGCTTTTGAGAGAATTAAATGAGATTAGATATGAGAAGTGGTCCAGCACAGGTTTAGTAAATGAGAATTTCTTTCCCTCTTTCTCCTCTTCCTCCCTCCCTCCCTCCCTTCCTCCCTCTCTCCCTCCCTTCCTTCCTCCCTTCCTTCCTTCCTTCATTCATTCATTTTGATAATGTCTCACTCTGTGACCGAGGCTGAAGTACTGTGTCGTGATTGCAGCTCACTGCAGCCTCAACCTCCTGGGCTCAGGTGATCCTCCCACCTCAGACCCCCGGGTAGCTGGAACTACAGATGCGCACCTAATTTTAAAATTTTGATTGAGGTGGGGTTTCACCATGTTGCCTAGGTTGATCTCAAATTTCTGGGCTCAAGCAATCCACTTGCCTTGGCCTCCCAAAGTGTGGGGATGCCAGGCATGAGCCACTATGCCCGGCCTCACCTTCCCTTTCTTGTCTTTTGTTTTTTTTCTTTTTTTGAGATAGTGTCTTGCTCTTCTCACCCAGGTTGGAGTGCAAAGCACAATCTCAACTCACTGCAACCTCCGCCTCCCTGGTTCAAGTGATTCTCCTGCCTCAGCCTCCCGAGTACCTGGGATTACAGGCACCCGCCACCACGCCCGGCTAATTTTTGTATTTTTAGTAGAGACAGGGTTTCACCATGTTGGCCAGGCTGGTCTTGATCACCCTCTCTTTCTAATGTAACACGAAGTCCTTTCAATTCTGCCTCCGAAACACCGCTAGGCTCTGTCCACAAATCCCCTGGCCCATTGCTACTGCTCTGCTCTCCTGCTGTCTTCCATCATCTTGTGCCTGGGGCTTTCTGCAGTATCTTCTCTCTGATTATAAAGTACCATTACCTTCCTACCTGTTCAAGATCTGCCCCCACATTACCTGTCCTGCCTTTCATCTCCTGACACATCACCTGCTCTCATCTAGGCTACAACCTTATGGAGGCAATTTCTTTCTTTCTTTCTTACTTTCCTTCTTTTTTTTTTTTTTTTTTTTTTTTGAGACAGAGTTTTGCTCTTCTTGCCCAAGCAGGAGGGCAGTGGTGCGATCTCGGCTCACAGCAACCTCTGCCTCTCAGATTCAAGCAATTCTCCTCCTTCAGCCTTCCGAGTAGCTGGGATTACAGGCATGCCGCCAGGCCAGGCTGATTTTTTTATTTTTAGTAGAAACGGTTTTTCACCATGTTAGCCAGGCTGGTCTCAAATTCCTGACCTCAGGTGATCTGCCCGCCTCAGCCTCCCGAAGTGCTGGGATTACAGGCGTGAGCCACCGCACCTAGCTCATGTTTTATTTTCTTTCGCAACAACCCCTTAGAAAATTACACTTCCTCCTTTTACACTTCAGGGTACTGAGATTTAGAGACAGCAGGTAACGTTCTCAAAGTCATATAATAATGCAGTATGAAGATTCATCCCTAGGGCTTTCTGAGTCCTTGTCACCAGGCTTCTCCACTTCTTCAACCACACCATACTGAAATTGCCTATTTCCTCCTCTTGCTTCCCCATTAGAATTGGAGCTACTTGCTTATATGTCATGATATCACCCATGCTTAGCACAGACTGGATACATAGAACGGACCCAATTACATTGTTTATTTATTTATTTTTATTTATTTTTGAGACTGAGTCTTGCTCTGTCGCCCAGTCTGGAGTTCAGTGGCACGATCTCGGCTCACCGCAACCTCCCCTTCCCGAGTTCAAGCGATTATCCTGCCTTAGCTTCCCAAGTAGCTGGGACTACTACAGGCATGTGTCTCCACGTCCAGCTAATTTTGTGTGTGTGTGTGTATTTTTAGTAGAGACGGGGTTTCACTGTGTTAGCCAGGATGATCTCCATCTCCTGACCTCGTGATCTGCCCTCCTTGGCCTCCCAAAGTAGACTGGATCTCGCTCTGTTGCCAGGCTGGAGTGCAGTGGTGCGATCTCGGCTCACCGCAACCTCCCCTTCCCGGGTTCAAGCAATTATCCTGCCTCAGCCTCCCAAGTACCTGGGATTACAGGCACTCACCACCATGCCCAGCTAATTTTTGTGTTTTGAGTAGAGACGGGGTTTCACCATGTTGGCCAGGATGGTCTTAATCTCCTGACCTCATGATCTGCCTGCCTCGGCCTCCCAAAGTGCTGGGATTACAGGCGTGAGCCCTTGAGCCTGGCAGGCACATTGTTGAATAAATGCAATGTGCTCAGTTGCTCAGATCCATGGCCAGAAAGAGACTAGTGATAAGTTTATGCCCAAAGGAGTTTGTACCCGGCCTGTTTGCTTGAGGGTTAAGATATGGGACCATGACTCAGAGTTGGAGACAATCTTAGCATTCCCTTTCTAGATGAAGCCCCTGGAGAAGATGCAATCTTCCTGCGATCCCTCTACTGGATTTTGGCTGAATTAGTTTACAACCTCGGGCTCTGGTTGAATCCTAACTGATATCAAAGCAAAGTAAGACCTCAGGTCTTCTGAGATGCAGGATGTGTACTTGCCTTTCTACTGAAATGAAACTTTCAAACTCCCCCAATTTTCAAGTCCATACCAAGTCTTATCCCTACACCCAGACTGGCCCAGTCAACAAATATTTATTGGGTACCTCTGATAAACAAAGGAGGCACCAGGATGGAAGAAACAGATTCAACAGTCTAGTGGAGAAGAGTGGCATGATACAAGCATTTATGTAAATAATTACCTAAACAGGTGCAAAGGCACAAAGCAGAGGGGTGAGGAAGTACAGAGTCCATGGGGGTGTCTGACAGTCTTGAAGTTCCAGGAAAGTTCTCAGCCAAGACATGGAGGGTGGGTAGGAGTTAGGTAAGCCAGACATCCTGCTATGGAACAGAGGAGACATGCTCAGGAAATGCAGAGCAAACCAGAATGGAAGCAGCAGAAAGGACAAGAGAATTTCCAGCCCTGGGAGAGACCCACGGTGGGCCCAAGCCAGATCATCCTGGTCCCTCATGAAGAGTTCGGGCTGTTGTCTAAAGACAAACTCTAAAGGCCGGGAGCAGTGGCTCACACCTGTAATCCCAGCACTTTGGGAGGCCAAGGCTGGTGGATCACTTGAAGTCAGGAGTTTGAGATCAGCCTGGTCAGTATGATGAAATCCCTTTTCTTCCAAAAATATAAAAAAATTAACCGGGTGTGGTGGTGCACACCTGTACTTCCAGCTACTCGGGAGGCTGAGGCAGGAGAATCACTGGAATCTAGGAGGCAAAAGTTGTAGTGAGCTGAGACAGTGCCATTGCATTCCAGCCTCGGAGACAGAATGAAACTCTGTCTCTAAAAAAAAAAAAAAAAAAAAACTTCACACTGGGGAAGGTCACATTGATTCCACCAGGACTGTCTGGGTCCTGTGGTCAAGGTGGCACCATCCCCATAGTCAAGGTCAGGCTGGGTGGCTCACACCTGTAATCCCAGCCCTTCAGGAGGCCGAGGTGGATCACTTGATGTCAGGAGTTTGAGACCAGCCTGGCCAACATGGTGAAATACTGTCTCTACTAAAATACAAAAACTAGCTGGGCGAGGTGGCATGGGTCTGTAATCCCAGCTACTCAGGAGGCTGAGGCAGAAGAATTGCTTGAACCGGGGAGGCAGATGTTGCCGTGAACCGAGATCGAGCCACTGCACTCCAGGCTGGGCAACAGCGCAAGATTTAGCCTCAAAAAAAAAAAAAAAAAAGGCGGTGGGGGGCAGTGGGGGCAAAGTCATGATGCTGAAAGTTAGGACACTGGATTTTCTTTCTTTTTTTTTTCATTTTGAGACCGACTCTGGCTCTGTCACTCAGGCTGGAGTGCAGTGTTGGCTCAGTGTTGGCACAGTGTTGGCTCACTGCAGCCTCCTCCTCCCAAGTTCAATCGATTCTTCTACCTTGGCCTCCAAGTAACTGGGATTACAGGAACCTGCCACCACGCCGGGCTAATTTTTATATTTTTATATAAAAATGAGATTTCATCATGTAAAGATGAGGTTTTGCCACGTTGGCCAGGCTGGTCTCGAAGTCCTGACCTCAGGTGATCCACCGGCCTCAGCCTCCCAAAGTGCTGGGATTATAGGCGTGACTGAACACTGGATTTTCTACACTGCCATTATTGCCTCCAGGCCTCAGTATTCTGCCTGTAGCATGGATTAGTAAGCCCAGACCAGGTAATGTTCAAGTCTTTCCAACTGGGACAAAACAGTAATAACAAGAATAATAAGGCTAGGTGCAGTGACTCACACTTGTAATCCCAGCACTTTGGGAGGCTGAGGCAGGATTATCACTCGATCCTAGGAGTTTGAGGCCAACTTGGGCAACAGAGCAAGACCCTATCCCTACAGAAAATACACAACTTAGCAAGGAATGGTGTTGTGCCTGCAGTTCCAGCTACTCAGGAGGCTGAGATGGGAGGAGTATTTGAGCCCAGGGAGTCAAGGATGCGATGAGCTACGATGACACCACTGCACTCCAGCTGAGTGACAGAGTAAGACTGAGACTTAAAACAACAAGTAAACAAAAAGAATAATAATATTAGCATTTATAGAGTGTTTTCTATGTACCTAGAACCGTGTAAAACACTTTTCAGCTGGGCATGGTGGCTCACGCCTGTAATCCCAACACCTTGGGAGGCCGAGGCAGACAGATCACAAGGTCAAGAGATGGAGACCATCCTGGCCAACATGGTGAAACCTCGTCTCTACTAAAAATACAAAAATTAGCCAAGCGTGGTGGCGTGCAGCTGTAGTCCCAGCTACTCAGGAGGCTGAGGCAGGAGAATTGCTTGAATCTGGGAGGTGGAGGTTGCAGTGAGCCGAGATCGCACCACTGCACTGCAGCCTGGCGACAGAGCGCAACTCCATCTCAAAAAAAAAAAAGTACTTCTCATTGAATCTTCATGACAACCACAAGCATAGGTAATTATGATTATGCACATTTGACAGATGAGAAAATAGACTGAGAAATTAAGTAAATTGCACAAGGTCCCCCAGCAGAAAAGTGAAAGAACTGGGATTCCAGCCACGGTCAGCTCTGATACCCAGCCTGACTCATCTGCCATCTCTTACCACTAAGCTGAAAAATCCATGATGGCCTGTGCCTGTTTAACATGTTTTAATGCCACTTCAGCTGCTTCCAACTTTTAACAAGGTACCCTGTGTGACTCTGGAAGGCTCCCAGATGAAGCACTGAGGAAACATTCCCCACAGTGTGGGGCCTCCTCGAAATCTAATGGCACTGTGGTGCGATGAGCTCAGAGTGGACAGAAACCCCATCTTTGCGCCCCAGCCTCATGAACCCTCACCAGGTCTACTCAGGCCAGACATGGATCCTGAGGCTGTTTTTCCAGGAGCCTGGCAGGGCCCTCTCTCTCTTCTTAACAAACCAGGCTGTCATTTCCCTCACCATGCAAATAATCTCCCTCCCAGGCACCGGGACTGCTGCCTTCCCCAGCATAAATGTGGACGCTGCTGTGGAATGACTGCTGCGTGCCCATGGGCTTTTGCCACAGGGCCTCCCGCCAGTGGTCTGCCCTTCGGAAACTGTCCTCGGATGTCTCAGTCTCCATTTGTGACCTTGGTGGCAGGAGGTTTGGAGTCTAAATGCAAGAAAATGAGAGATCAGAGCCGTGGGAGTTGCCGGAGTCCAAAGAACAATCTGGATGGAAAGACTGCTAATGTCACGTGAGTGGACTGCCTCATTTTACAGGTGAAAAAGCTGAGGTCCAGACGGGAGTAGGAGCAACCCCTGTCTGTACACAGAGGACACAGGCATTCAGGAGTAGGTTGAGACAGCAGCTCAAGTTCACCTCCAGGGAGCCTTTATGGCCCTGGGGCTGCTCAATGTTCTTTCCTTCTCTTTGGGTAATACACCCCCAGCTCTTTTTGGATTTTTTTTTTAAATTTATTTTTGGCCAGGTGCGGTGAGTCACACTTGTAATTCTAGCACTTTGAGAGGCAGAGACAAGTGGGTCATTGAGATCAGCCTGGCCAACATGGTAAAATCCCATCTCTACTAAAAATACAAAAATTAGCTGGTGTGGTACCACACATCTGTAATCACAGGTATTTGGGAGACTGAGGCACGAGAATCACTTCAACCCAGGAGGCGGAGGTTGCAGTGGGCTGAGATTGTGCCATGGCACTCCAGTCTGGAAGACAGAATGAGACACTGTCTTAAATATATATATTTATAATATTTATATATTTTTTGAGACAGGGTCTAGCTCTGTCGCCAGGTGCCAGGCTGTAGTGCAGTAGTGCGACATCGGCTCACTGCAACCTCCACTTCTCTGGTTCAAGCAATTCTCCTGCCTCAGCCTCCCAAGTAGGTAGAATTACAGGTGCACACCACCACGTCCAGCAATTTTTTTGTATTTTTTAGTAGAGACAGGGTTTCACCATGTTGGCCAGGATGGTCTCGATCCATGATCCTGTGATCCGCCCACTTTGGCCTCCCAAAGTGCTGGGATTACAGACATGAGCCACCATGCCTGGACTATATATATTATTTTTAAATTAAAAAAAATTATGAGCAGGAATTTCTAATTAAAAAAAAACTTTAATAGAGACAGGGTCTCACCATGTGGCCCAGGCTGGTCTTGAACTCCTAGACTCGAGAGATCCTCCTGCCTTGGCCTTCCAAAGTGCTGGGGTTACAAGCTTAAGTCACCAGGCCCAACCTGGAATTTTCTCTTACCAAATGTGGGTGGTCTTTGTAGATCTAAGGAAGTGCCTGCGCTCTTCTAGCCAGAGAGATGCCCAGAGAAGACGGAGCAGACTCTTTCTCTCAGGACTTTGAATCTTTTATTTTTATTTTTTTGAAACAGAGTCTTGTTTTGTTACCAGGCTGGAGTGCAGTGGTGTGATCTCAGCTCACTGTAACCTCTGCCTCCCAGGTTTAAGCGATTCTCCTGCCTCAACCTCCTGGGTAGCTGGGACTACAGGCGCGTGCCACCATGCCCAGCTAATTTTTGTATTTTTAGTAGAGACGGAGTTTCAACATGCTGTCCAGGATGGTCTCGATCTCTTGGCCTCATCATCCTCCCACCTCAGCCTCCTGGAGTGCTGGGATGACAGGCATGGGTCATTACACCCAGCTGGACTTTGAATCTTAACTGCAATGACCCCGGACAGAGCACATCTCTTCTGTTGGCTGTCCATGGAGTGACTGAGTCATTCAGCTCTCCAAACACTTGGCATTGCCTGTGTCAAACCTGTCTCAACTCTGGCTTTCCTATCTCTATCAATTCTGGAGATCTCCAACACCTTTCTAGAAAATTCCTTTTAGGACTAAATTAGCCAATAGGAGTTTCTGTCTCTTGCAACTAAAAAGCCATGAGGGATGAAGCATTCTTTAAATTTTCCCTATAATTTCATGCTGTCTTGCTCTGAGGCAACAACCTTAAAAAAAAAATGGCACAGAGACAGAAACGCTGAAAGTCATAACAAGGTATACATACAACCCAATCCTGGGCAGCTGTGTCTTCTGTTCTCCCACTATCTGCATTTGGGGATAGTCTGTGCTGGAGTTCAGCCCCCACCCACAACACAGCTGATAAGCTGGTCTGCACACTGTAGTGTCTCCACTCTTACCGTCTCGAAGTATCAAACCCAAATAAACTCTGTGAAGTTTAAACAGAATTCTCAGATTTTTTAAAAAACTACTTTTTTTGTTTTTGAGATGGAGTCTCCTTCTATTGCCAGGTTGGAGTGCAGTGGCATGATCTCGACTCACCTCTGCCTCCTGGGTTGAACCGATTCTCATGCCTCAGCCTCCCGATGGCTGGGATTACAGGCACCCCCCAACCATGCCCGGCTAATTTTTGTATTTTTAGTACAGACAAGGTTTCACCGTGTTGGTGAGGATGGTCTCAAACTCCTGACCTCCTGTGATCTACCGGCCTCAGCATCCCAAAGTGCTGGGACTACAGGCGTGAGCCACCCGGCCCGACCAAAACTGCCATTGAAGAAATCGTTACTTTATGAAAGGTTTTGTGCTAAGGATTTTGTATACCATCTAATCATCTGAACAATTCTACAGACTGTGCATTGCTATCAGCTTAATTGTGTTAATGAGAAAACTGGCCCTCCAAAATGGGGAAGGGGCAGCTGCAAATGAACATCAAGGTCACATGGCTAACAGTGGTGGTCTTTAGGTATAATCCCAGCTCGATCTGACTCGAGTCCTTGCTTGAAAACCTTAGGCTAAATCACCTGGAAGTGACTCAGTGACACACCGGCCAAGTGGTTCTCTATTCAGGGAACGCCCCACCATAGGATAGCTGAGTATCAGAATCTCCAGGGAAATTGTCCTTTGAAATGCATAATTAATATAATGTTATAATTTCTTTCTTTCTTTTTTTTTTTTTTTGAGACGGGGTTTCACCATGTTGGCCAAGCTGGTCTTGAACTCCTGGCCTCAAGTGATCCACCCACCTCGGCCTTCCAAAGTGCTGGGATTACAGGTGTGAGCCACCGCGCCCGGCCAATGTTATAATTTCATACTTGAAAAGTAAAAAGTAGGCCAGGCGCAGTGGCTCACACCTGTAATCCCAGCTACTCGGGTGGCTGAGGCATGAGAATTGCTTGAACCCAGGAGCTGGAGGTTGCAGTGAGCCAAAAGAGCCACTGCAATCCAGCCTGGGTGACAGAGCAAGACTCTGTCTCAAAAAAGTAAATAAATAATGTAAAACATAAAGACAATCCCAATGTTTTTAATACAAACCAGGCCACCTAAAGTGGCATGTTCTGAGAAGTAAATAAAAGAGAAAAATGTTTTTTAAAAAAAAGAAAATTAAAGAAAAACCAGGCCACCTTTGAGAGTCCAGCTGGCTCCTGTGAATGATTAGGTCTGGGTGTTTTCCAGGAAAATCGAGATGTATGATCACCTTTCCACAGAACAGAAAACAGGTGCAAACAGGTGAAGCTGGCATAGCAAGCGAGTGGTAGAGGAGGTATCAGAACCCTGAAAGAAAATAACACCCAACATTCCCCTGTGACTTTTCTGATAGCCCAAGTTCTTCCAACCTTTTAAAACTCTGATCAAAACGAGCTTGTGCCAGCAAGCTCTTCCCAACTCACCCCAGCTTCTTCTTCACCTTTGTCCTCTCACAGTCGCCTTGCACTGCACTTTATTAATTTTCTGTTGAATTATAGACTGTGCTTTTTCATGTGTCTGTGTGCACATGTGTATACAGGCAGTCCTTGCTTTGTATGGTTCTATGTTTTTTTCTTTTTTTCTCAACGTGATAGTATATTTCATGTTAACTGAGACTTGACCTTGGTTACCATGGAATCATGAAAAGTGAGGACACAGTTCTGATACAAATGAGTTTCCATGAATACAGAGCCTTGCAAAGTGAGGAGAACCTATTTTCTGTTTTTGTTTGTTTGTTTGTTTGTTTCCACCATGCCTGGCTAACTTTTGTATTTTTAGTAGAGATGGGGTTTCACGATGTTGGCCGCGATGACTTATGCCTGTAATCCCAGCACTTTGGGAAGGCGAAGCAGGCAGACGACAAGGTCAAGAGATGGAGGCCACCTGGCCAACATGGTGAAACCCCATCTATTTATTTATTTACTTATTTGAGACAGGGTCTCACTCTGTCACCCAGGCTGAAGTACAGTGGCACAATCATCGTCTTACTGCAGCCTGGACCTCCCAGGCTCAAGCAATCCTCCCACCTCAGCCTCCAAAATAGCTAGCACTACAAGCGTGTGCTATTTACTACACCTGGCTTCTTTCCAAATTTTTTGTAGAGTCAAGGGTCTCCCTCTTTTGCTCAGGCTGGTCTCGAACTCCTGGGCTCAAGCAGTTTTCCTGTGTTGGTCCCCCAAACTGCTGGGATTACAGATGTGAGCCACCATGCCTGGTTTGTTTTTCTCTTATGATGGTATGTTAGTTTCCTAGCATTGCCAAAACAGATTATGATGAATTGTGTGGCTTATAATAATAAAAATTTCTCTTCACAGTTCTAGTAACTAGAATTCTAAAATCAAGGTCAGCAGGGTTGTACTCCCTCTGAAGATTCTAGGGTAAAGCCATTCCCTGCCTTTCCCAGCTTCTAGTAGATGCTGGCATTCCTTAGCATTCCTTGGCTTGTAAATGCATCTGACTTCACACGGCCTCCTTCCCTGCATGTGTATGCATCTCTGTATGTCTTTGAATTTTTTTTTTTTTTTTTTTTTGGAGGCATAGTCTCACTCTGTCACTCTGTTACCTAGGCTGGAGTGCAATGGCATGACCTCAGCTCACCGCAACCTCCACCTCCCTGGTTCAAGCAATTCTCATGCTTCAAGCTGTTGAGTAGCTAGGACCACAGACATGAGCTACCATGCCCAGCTAATTTTTGTTTTAGTAGAGACAGGGTTTCACTATATTGGTCAGGCTGGTCTCGAACTCCTAACCTCAAGTGATCCACCTGCCTCAGCCTCCCAAGGTGCTGGGATTACAGGTGTGAGCCACCATGCCCAGCCTGGATTTAAGGATTTAAATTCATCATTGGATTTAAGGTTCACCCTACTCCAGTGTGATCTTATCTTAACTAACTAATTACAGCTGCAAAGACTCCATTTCCAAACAAGGTTACATTCCAAGGTCCCAGGTGAATATGAACTTGGGGGACCACTATTCAGCCCACTACAGGTGGGTAAGCATCTCCAAGGCTGGATTTATAGCATAGATCAACTCCACTCCCAATGTTAAACTAGCAAGTACACACAGTAGGCACTCCATAATCCAGGTAAGACCCATTCACAGGGGTAAATCTAAATGAGGGCAATCACCTCCGTCCACTGGAAGCCAGTTTTATTTTCTCCTTCCAGCCCTCTATGCAGCCAACCACTCCCAGCCCCATTTCCTTCCTTTTTTTTTTTTGGACATGGCTTTCTCTTCCTGCTCCCCACCCACCCTTGCTGCCGCCTCTTCTCTTTCTTCCTCCCACTTTCCGGCCTTGAATGACAGATTATGGGAAGCTGTGTGTGAATGCATGTGTGTGCATGGGCATGCATTCATAAGTAAGGAAGCCCCTCCTCACTTCAAGCTCCTTCACCCATCCGAGCATGTCGTTCTTCTCTGCTTTTAGGGTGCAAGGCCATCAGGGTTCCTCTGAAAGTTGAACTAACGTTTCAGTCCTTAGTCAAATGTCCTCTGTTAGCCACACACCCTTCCGATTTTTTTTCTTCCAGAGGTCCCAGGCTAAGAGGTTCCTCATTGCTAGTGGCGCCTGTGCCTTCCTCTTTTTAGTTTCTGGATGTCAGTTCAGTTTTTTTGGTGAAAAATTAACAGTATGTTGTCACTTCATGAACACTGCACGTCAAGCAGTGTGCCAAGCCCTTCACACACATGATTTCGTCCATGTTTTTTCTTTTTGAGATGGAGTCTTGCTCTTGTTGCCCAGGCTGGACTGCAATGGCACAATCTCGGCTCACTGCAACCTCTGCCTCCCAGGTTCAAGTGATTCTCCTGCCTCAGCCTCCCGAGCAGCTGGGATTACAGGGATGCGCCACCACGCCTGGCTAATTTTGTATTTTTAGTAGAAACAGGGTTTCTCCATGTTGGCCAGGCTGGTCTCCAACTCCTGACCTCAGGTGATCCGCCCGCCTCCACCTCCCCAAGTGCTGGGATTACAGGCGTGAGCCACCGCACCCGGCTCGCACATTCTTTTTATGGTTCTCATTGTACAGAGGAGAATGCCAACGGCTGAGGCAACGAGGTAGTTTGTCAAAAGTCATGCAGCTGATTGAAGGTGCAGTCATTCAAACCTACGTTCACTGGATTCCAGAGCACATTCTCTCCACCACAGTATAGGGTTGTGAAAGCAACCCTTGGGAACATGATTCCTTTAGACTGCTTCCTAGCCAAGCTTCCAGAAAACAGATACGGCCATTGAGGACTAACTGCTGTTTTCCTTAAGGAGTTAAAGTTAACAGACCCATTACACTTTCCTTCTCCTCTGAAATCACTGGGGTGGGAGTGGGGGTTGCTGCTGAAAGAGAACTCATTGGTGCCCTTCAGTTTTCTATACAAAATCCCCTTGGAATTGGTTTTTCTCATAGCAGTTGCTTTGAGGTTCTGAGTGCAATAACTTAAGATCTAAAATGAAAACTACTCAAAATTTCAAAACACTCTTCCTTGTTGGCAGATTTCCATTAAACTTGATTCAGCATTTTCAGGCAGGGAACAAGTCACAAGATATCCCCAAATCAGAGACAACTAACAGCCTCACATACCAGACACTCTAATCATGGTAAACGTCTGTCAGTTTCATGAACAAACCGTTCTCTCCAGCCTCTCTGCACCTTTTCCCTCTCTCTGAACCCAAGTATTTTGCTGTTGTTTGTCCTTCAAAGTGGCAGTCTTGAGGAAGGCATTTGGCCATCCTAGCGCTGCCCTGGAGGAGTCATTATCTGAAACATAAAACGGCTGTTGATGCCTCACTCTGAGGGAAGCCTGGGGAAAAAGAAGGGTGTTAACACCTGAGCCCTGCCCCAAATTTACTGTGCTGGAATCTCTAGGGTGGAGCCTGGGGAAGATGCACCTGAGCAAGTTCTCCAGGTACTTGGGAAGATGTCCTGGGCCAAGGTTCCAAGCATTGAATCATTACTTCATCTTCACAATTTTTATCTTGTACTTTTAAGAAATTAACAAACACAGGCCGGGCGTGATGGCTCACACCTGTAATCCCAGCACTTGGGGAGACCGAGATGGGTGGATCACCTGAAGTCTGGAGTTCGAGTCCAGCCTGACCAACTGGAGAAACCCCGTCTCTACTAAAAATACAAAATTAGCTGAGCGTGGTGGCGTATGCCTGTAATCCCAGATACTCAGGAGGCTTGAATCTGGGAGGTGGAGATTGCGGTGAGCCGAGATCGCGCCATGGCACTCCAGCCTGGGCAACAAGAGCAAAACTTCATCTAAAAAAAAAAACAAAAATTGAGGGATAACACTGGGAAGAAATGTTTGATGTAGGTGATGAGTGAGGATGGAGACAGCAAACCATCACGGCATGTATGTACCTATGCAACAATCCTGCAGGATGCAGGATGTACACATGTACTCCAGAGTCCAAAGTACAATTTAAAAAAAAATTTACAAACACTGATGTGGAGCTTACTGTGTTCCAGGTACTCATGCAGTGATCATAGTAACCCTAGTGAGGTAGAGACCATCATTATCCCTGCACTGCAGACAAGGAAGCAGGGGCACCAGGAGATTAAGAAACTGATCTGAAGTCACCCGTTAAGTAAGCAGCAGAGCTGGCTCCTGCCTGCTTCACTCTCCTCCTTCTTCATAGCTGTGAATTTTTTTTTCATTTAAATAATTGATTTAAATTTCATGCAGAATCTATGAGGGCAGAGATTTTCAGCTGTTTGTTCACTGCCGGATACCCCTGGGCTAGAACAGTGCCAGGTGGAATAACAATCAATACATATCTGTTAAATGAATAAATGCACAGAGAATCTTAATATGAAATTAAGTTGCTGGTTATATTTTTTCCTTATATCCACTAAAACTAGACAGATATAATTATTATTATTTTATATATATATAATTATTATATAAAAAGTTTGTGTGGGCAGGGCGCAGTGGCTCATGCCTGTAATCCCAGCACTTTGGAAGGCCGAGGCAGGCAGATCACTTGAGGTCAGGAGTTCTAGATCAGCCTGGCAAACATGGTGAAATCTCGTCTCTACTAAAAATTCAAAAATTAGCCAGGCATGGTGGTGGGCGCCTGTAATACCAGCTCAGGAGGTAATAATACTCGGCAGGCTGAGGCATGAGAATCACTTGAACTTGGAGGTGGAGGTTGCAGTGAGCCGAGATCGCACCACTGCATTCCAGCCTGGGTAACAGAGTGAGACTCTATCTCAAAATCTATCTGTCTATCTATCTATCTATCTATCTATCTATCTATATGTATCACCTCAAGTCCTGTCTCATTTCCATACTGATATCTATACCCCAATTTGGGAAGCCTTAAGCTCTAGCTTACTTCTTTTATTATACCGATCACAATAAACTGTCATTTATCTTCCAGACTGTACGTAAGCTCCCAAGAACAGGGACTCAATTTACCCATCCTTGTGTCCCTCTGTTGAGGGCAAAGGCCAATGGTGTCATTCTCCATTCTTGCTAGAGTGAACTGGTTATAGATTTGATGGTTTCTTTAAATCCTTTGAGATCTGAAAGGAAACGATAGGATTCAATGGATGGCAAGAACAATGAGAGGAAGGAGGCCTGGGCTAGAGCCCACTAAAGAGAGTACTTCTAGATTCGAGCTGATGAGCATCAGGACACCTGCACCCTACTTCTGGCTGATTCTTCATGTCCCGGAGACAGTCTACTTCTTTGAACTGGTGACCTTTCTCAGGCTGTAAATTCCTTGCAGATAAAGATCATGTCCTTCTTGTTGTTCACCAGTTTATCTGCAGAACCTGCTGAGTACCCGGAACACAGAAGATGCTCAGTAAAAAGAAATTTGGGTCAAATGAATATACAAGGAAAAAATTGTTAAATATTTTCTGATTAAATTGGAAGATCCAGGTGAAAAAAAATTTTTTTAATAAAATAAAAAAGAAAAAAATATGTTCTGATTAGGAAAGTACAGCATGGCTTCTCCCTCATTTTATTCTATTTCCACAGTCTTCTGGGGCTCTAATATTTCTATAAAATATGCATTTGTGGAAGGTAATTTGATTGGAAAGATTGACTTAAAGTTGTATGGGAAATAATTATACATAAGCTGGAAAAATGACAATTCGACACATAAAAGAAAAGGGACTACGGAACTTGCCCTGGGGAAGAATATATGTCCAGACCCATCCCAAGACCTACCAGATATCAGCCTCCAGCCTCCTGGTTGTCAAATTCTGGGACTGGCGCCGTGACCTCACCAGGAGGCATAAGATCCAGCAAATTATTCAGAATATTGGTTCTGCCTCAGATGAGATGCCATTGAGAGTATCAGCTAACTGCAGGCAGGGAGGAAGTCCATGGGAATTAAACTTGTACACAGCAGCCAACCGCAAGATACACAGGAAATATACAGGCAGAAGTTGCCAAGGACAATTTCAGATGAAAACTGGTAATAAAATGAGGTACCACTCCAAAAAGGAGACACTGGAGAAGAACCAAGCTAGAGCTCTACGGAATTGCACTGAGATGGCACACACGCTCAGGAGGTGTCAAGGTCACTACCATCTTACCATGTCAAGCTGAAGATGTCACCCCCATCTGGAGAGTGGTAGATATTTTATTGAGAAAAATGTTTCCTCTTGTTTGTTTATATGCTCTGCACTAGTGGCTGGTTCAGTAATAAATCTTTAACGGTCTTTTTTAAAAAAATGAATAAATAATAACTTTAAAAAAAAAGACAGTGGCTCCCATCTTAGGCCCTTCTTTTTTATTTATTTATTTATTTTTTTATTAAAAAAAAATTTTTTTTTAAAAAGATGGGGTTTCACCATGATGGCCAGCCTAGTCTTGAACTCCTGACCTCAGATGATCCACCCACCTCGGCCTCCCAAAGTGCTAGGATTACAGGAGTGAGACACCGCGCCCAGCCATCTTAGGCACTTCTTATGTTCTGCCTCCCATCAGTCATCCCAGGGGACGTCAGCTGCCACATCCATGGCTGCACTTTGGAAAGGCCCACAGGGGAGGAATCAGTGTCTCTGGCAAAGACTTGAGGCCTTTCCAAAGCCATGTAAATGACTCTGGGAGGGAGTCCTTCCAGCCTTGAGAAGACCACAGCTTTGACAGAGAGCTTGAATGCAGGCTCCAGAGAGACCAGGAGCAGAACCACCAACTAGGCTGAGCCGGGATTCCTGCCTCATAGAAGGTATGAGATAATAATTATTTATTGTTTGCAATTGCTAACTTTTGGGGTAATTTGTTATACGGCAATAGATAATTAGTATATCATTTAAAAAAAATTACTCCAGGCTGGGTGTGGTGGCTCACACTTGTAAGCCCAGCACTTTGGGAGGCTGAGGCAGGCGGATGACGCGAGGTCAGGGGATCAAGACTACCCTGAACAACATGGTGAAACCCCATTTCTACTAAAAACACAAAAATTAGCTGGGCATGGTGGCATGTGCCTATAATCCTAGCTACTCAGGAGGATGAGGCAGGAGAATCACTTGAACCCAGGAGGCAGAGGTTGCAGTGAGCCGAGATCCTGCCATTGCACTCTAGCCTGGGGGACATAGTGAGACTTCATCTCAAAAAAAAAAAAATTACTCCAGGGGCTGGGGACAGTGGCTCATGCTTATAATCCCAATACTTTGGGAGGTCAAGATGAGAGGATTGCTTGAATTCAGGAGTTAGAAACCAGCCTGGGAAACATAGCCAGACCCCATCTCAACAAATAATTTAAAAAATTATCTGGGCCTGGTGATGCATGCCTGTGGTCCCAGTTTCTTGAGAAACTGAGGTAGGAGGATCCCTTGAGCTTGGGAGGTCAAGGCTGCAGTGAGTCTTAATCATGCCACTGTACTCCAGTCTGGGCAAATAGAGTCTCTGAGACCCTGTCTCAAAATAAATAAATAAATAACTCCATAGAGTTAGTTATCAGCTTTGTTCACCAAATATTTCCAGTTCTTCCTCCTCTTGGGAACATGGAAGGATTAACTTCCCTGCCCTCTCTGTTAGGTGTGGTCTTCTTACATGCCTTGGCCAGTGAAATGCTAGTAGAAGTGAGATATGACACTTCCAGACAAAAATTTTAAAATCTAATGTTCAAGTCACTTTGGACATGTCTCTTTGTTCCTGTATGGCAGTCCTGGAAGCATGGGGTTAGAGCTTTTTCATCTGGGCTCCTGGCTGAGCATGACACAGAGCAGAACCACCCAGTGAACCCAAGAGGAACATATAGCGTAAGAAATAGCTTTTGCTGAGGCCAGGCGCTATGGCTCAAGCCTGTAATCCCAACACTTTGGGAGGCCAAGGTGTGCAGATCATCTGAGGTCAGAAGTTCAAGACGAGCCTGGCCAACATGGTGAAACCCCGTCTCTACAAAAAATTCAAAAATTAGCTGGGCATGGTGGCACATGCCCGTAGTCCTACCTACCCAGGAGGCTGAGGCAGGAGAATCACTTGAACCCGGGAGGTGGAGGTTGCAGTGAACTGAGATTGCACTACTACACTTCAGTCGGGGCTACTGAGTGGAACTCCACCTCCGAAAATATATAAAAAAAAAAAAAAAAAAAAAGAAAAGAAAAAATAAGGCTTTGTTGTTGTAAGTCACTGAGACTTTGGAGTTGTTACCGCAGCAATACCTAACCTACTTTGACTCATATAAACCACAGTGTCTCTTTGACTATTATAATTTAACTCAAAATGTAATTTAATCAAAGCTGCAGTTAATCAACAGACCACATTACCATGTGGTTCACCTGAGTTATTAGTATTTGCTTGTAAACCAAAATTTACTACGGTCACATGATGTCACATATCGGGATATCAGTAAATATCATCATTTTATCATAGTCACCTTTATAAAAATTCACTGGAGAAACCTCTATCTCAGTGCCAAGATAACTCCTCTCTTTGGAACCAGAGATTATAACCTTGCTTTTGTTTATTTATTTATTAATTTATTCATTTTGAGATGGAGTCACACTCACTCCGTTGCCCAGGCTGGAGTGCAGTGGTGCAATCTTGGCTCCCTGCAACCTCCACCTCCCTGGTTCAAGCAATTCTCCTGCCTCAGCCACCCAAGTAACTGGATTTACAGGTGTACCACTGTGCTTGGCTAATTTTTGTATTTTTAGTAGAGATGGGGTTTCACTATGTTGGGCAGGCGGGTCTCAAACCCCTGATCTCAAGTGATCTGCCTACCTCAGCCTCCCAAAATGCTAGGATTACAGGTGTGAGCCACCATGCCTGGCCTGTAACGTTACTTTTACTATGTTTATTTTATTTTAACCTCTGGGACATTAGGAGCAAATATATGACGCCATTTCCTTTTTGCCCTGGCTGGTAGGAAGTCAAACTGCAGTCTATCTACAACAAGTACATAAGACATTATGGCACTTATTTTTAGTACTGACCTTGTCCTAGGTTTCATTCTATTTCTCTTTTTTAAATTTTTGTTATCCTGATTTATTTACTTATTTTTTTCCCTTGTTAAAATATACACCCATGAGGAATCTCACATCCATTTTGAAATGAGGAAAGAAAATTAAAATATAAGCAGCACAACTTCTCAATGTCAGTGACAGAACAAGCTCAAGCATTAGCATCAGAAAATATCTAAGCCTCATCTGAGTTTGACTACTTAGTAGCTGCATAACTTTGTAAGAATCACTATGTCTCAGTTTCTTCCTTTACAGGAGAAGTGAGGGTGAGAGGCTAATAATGTCTCCCTTGAGACTTGATGTTGAAGATTATATTGGGGAAAGTCCTTGGCCCTTAATAGGAGCTCTTACCAAATTTTAGTTATTTCCCTCCTCAACCCCAAATCCCTTGAGCAGCTATTTGCTCTTGACCTTGCTCAATCATCTTTCCGGATGGTATGCAGTGCACCCTGGTGAGCTCAGAAACATCCCCTGCTGAGGAAATGGATTTCAGCTGCTTCAGAAGAAACTTAGGTCAGAAGAAAGATGGGGGAAAAGGGCTAAAGAAGAGGAAATTATGTCTGTTCAGTGCCTACTACAACCCTTAGCATAAATGAGCTCATGCAATCACAGCAAGAACAATCAGGCAGAAACTCTGGTTTCTGGTAGACACTGGTAGACGCTGCAGTGTGTTGCAGAGGCCATGGGGCTGCCTCTGAGAGGCGTCCTAAAGGAGAACCTCTTCAGTGTGGTCCTGCTGGAAAGCAGGAGATGGGTTATTCCATTTCACATTTTAAAATAGTATCCATATATGTAATTCTGTATGATACATAAGTTGTCAAGCAGCATTTTTCAACCTCAGCCCTACTAACATTTTGGGCTGGATAGCTCTCTGTTGTGGGGACTGTTCTGTGTCTTTTTTTTTTTTCCTTTTTCTGAGATGGCGTCTCACTCTGTCCCCCAGGCTGGAGTACAGTGGCGCTATCTCAGCTCACTGCAACCTCCGCCTCCTGGGTTCGAGCAATTACCCTGCCTTGGCCTCCTGAGTAGCTGGGATTACAGGCGTGTGCCACCACACCCGGCTAATTTTTGTATTTTTAGTAGAGACAGGGGTTTCACCATGTTGGCCAGGCTGGTCTCAAACTCCTGACCTCGTGATCCGCACACCTCAGCCCTCCAATGTGCTGGGATTACAGGTGTGAGCCACCGCATCTGGCCACCTGTTCTGTGTCTTATTGGATGTTTCTGTATCTCTGGCCTTCTCCCACCAGATGCCGGTAGCTCTTCCATCCCAGGTCATGACAATCAGTAATGCCTCCAGACATTTCCAAATGTCCTTTGGGAGGCCAAATTGTCCCCTCTCCTCCTGTGTGAGCCATGATGTAAAGTAACAAAGCATTCTGGCATGGTTCAGTATTTATTAAACATCCACAGAGTGTGGAGAGAGAAAAATGCTTATGACATGGGCTTGCTCCTTAAGCAACTCATGACTCATGCTGCAGTAGGAGAGATGAAGTGTCCACATGTAATTGCCTATAAGTGTGGCCAGCGCAGTAATAGAGAAATGAGTGAGGAACAAAGTACAGCCTGAGCTCAGTGGAGAGGAGGGGGATACTTTGACAGAGCCTGGCCCGGAAACTGCTGACTGTCCTCCCCAAGGTGGGCCCACTCCCTCCTTGGTTGCAACTCTTTTTTCAGTACCCTGTATGTTTTCTTCATTGCAAGGTCTATTATTTATTTGAGACAGAGTCTCACTTTGTCACCCAGGCTGGAGTACAGTGGCACTGTCTCGGTTCACTGCAACCTTTGACTCTGCGGTTCAAGCGATTCTAGAGCCTCAGCCTCCTGAGTAGCAGGAATTACAGGCACGCCCCCACGCCCAGCTAATATTTGTATTTTTAATAGAGTCTACGTAATTTGTAGGGCCTGGTACTAAACGAAAATACAGGGTTCCATCAGGGGCGGTAACTCACGCCTCTAATCCCGGCAATTTGGAAGGCTGAGGCAGGTGGATCACGAGGTCGGGAGTTCAAGACCCAGCCTGGCCAAGATGGTGAAACCCCATCTCTAACAAAATTACAAAAATCAGCCAGGCACGGTGGCAAGTGCCTGTAATCCCAGCTACTCAGGAGGCTAAGGCAGGAGAATCGCTTGAACCCAGGGGATGGAGGTTGCAGTGAGCTGAGATTGCACCACTGCACTCCAGCCTGGGTGACAGAGCAAGACTCCATCTCAAAAAAACAAAACAAAACAAAAAGACCAGGTATAGGATCTCATGCCTGAAATCCCAGCACTTTGGGAGGCCGAGGAGAGCAGATTACGAGGTCAGGAGTTCGAGACCAGCCTGACCAACATGGTGAAACCCCATCTCTAAAACAAACAAACAAACAAACAAACAAAACCTCAATGTTGAAGAATTTGGCTAAAAAAAAAAAGAGAAAAAAGAAAATGCAGGATTCCTTTCTCAAATATTATTAAGAATTTTACAACAGCTACTACAGAGCATTAAACCAAATGTGGGCTATTCTGAGGGGGCGCACTTTGTGACTGCACAGTTTACCTGCCTGTGAAGCCCTCCTTTGGAGACAAGCATCATGAATGATCAGCAGTCAGGTAGATCTTGTCTCTCTCAATCTGAACCTTGGTCTGAAGAAGTCAGTGTGACCTGTGAGAGATGGGAACTTTCTTCTTCAAAGTTTATATCTTAGTCTTCATTATAAGGAGTTATGATCTCTTGCTCTATTGCCATTATCGCTATTAGCATAAACATATACCCATGTATATATATGCTCTTTTTTCTTTTTTGAGACGGAGTTTTCCTCTTGTTGTCCAGGCTGGAGTGCAATGGCACAATCTCAGTTCATCACAACCTCCGCCTCCCAGGTTCAAGCGATTCTCCTGCCTCAGCTTCCCGAGTAACTGGGACTACAGGCATGTGCCACCATGCCCGGCTAATTTTATATTTTTAGTAGAGTCAGGATTTTTTATGTTGGTAAAGCTGGTATCGAACTCCCAACCTAAGGTGATCTGCCTGCCTCGGCCTCACAAAGTGCTGGGATTACAAGCATGAGCCACCACATCCGGCCCATGTATATATATTCTCTAAATCAGCAATGTCTTAAATCAGCTCCCTTAACTAGCTCTGACATGTCTGAACAGAACTGGGCAAACTCCAAGCCCTGGTGCATGCCATTCCTTATTTGGAAATCCTCCTGACCTTCTCCAGACTAGCTTCCTCATCTTCTTTCTCATTATCTATTCAGAATATTTCCAAGATTTTAACCAATCGGATCAAGCATAGAATGTGTGGTCTCGTTCTGGCCAATGGAAACTGGACACAGCTATAGGGCGATTGCGTCAGTTTCTGGAAGTTATAAATGTCCGCGTCTCCTTTGTTCTGATGTGCTGTCCTGGCAAGACTGCCTGCGAGTTGCACCCTTCATGCAGAAAGTAAACTAGACTAGCCGAATAATCAATAGTCTTGTAGTGTATTTATCCCGACGTTATAAACCTGTTTCCAACAAATTTAGGGGCTCGTGATCCAGAATTCGGTTCCTTTCTGGGATAGCCCTTACTTTTCTCATGGGGAGGCGCCCCTCCGCCATATTTGCGGTGGCCCCCCCGGCAAAAGAGAGTGAGCTGGGACTTATCTGGGGTGAGGAATAAACCCGAATTCTCAGCAACGCAGAGAAAAGAGATTCCAAACCGCGGCGACCAGGGGCCTCAGCCAGGCAACCTCCTGCGTGAGCCAAGGTAGGAAACGTTGCAAAGGGGCGACAAAGTACTTCCTTGGTGGTCAACTTCTGGAGGGTGGAGTGTGTGTGTGAATGCAGTATTGTTTGTGTTAACAGTGACAAGTGCTACTGCTGGGGAGCAGCCGAGGAGGACGGTACAAATGAGAAGAGCGTAAGGGACCTTCACAAGGTGGAAGGGAGGAAACAGGTCAACCTCCCAGGGCAGCGAAGGCAAAAAATTCCTAGCTTGAGGATTTGAGTCTTCCGTAAGCTGTAAGTTTTTACAATGGAACAGTCGAGAGATTCCCAGCTTGAGGGTTCGGTGTTCCACAGAAGTGGAATAGGTGAGAGGGTGCCGGCGTGGGCGGGATTCGGTCTTCCGCAGAAATGCAATAGGCGAGAGCCTCTCGGCTTAGGTGGGGTTCAGTCTTCCACAGGAAAAGAGTGGGCGAGAGGTTATCAGCTGGGCGGGGAGTGTTTGGCCTCCCATAGAAACATTATCGGCGAGAGATTCTCAGGTTGGTGTGGTTCGGTCTCCTGTAGAAACGGAATCGGCGAGAAGTTCCCAGCTCAGCAGGGTTTGGCCTCTCGTAGAAACGGAATAGGTGAGAGGGTCCTGGCTGGGCGGGGTTCGGCCTCCCATAGAAATGGAATCAGCAATAGATTCCCGGCTCAGCAGGATTCGGCCTCCTGTAAAAATGGAATAGGCGAGAGCGTCCCGGCTCGGCGAGGTTCAGCCTCCCGTAGAAACAGAATCAGCAAGAGATTCCTGGCTCAGCGGGATTCGGCCTCCTGTAGAAACGGAATAGGCGAGAAGGTCCCGGCCCGGCGGGGTTCAGCCTCCCGTAGAAATGGAATCAGCAAAAGATTCCCGGCTCGGCGGGGTTCGGCCTCCTGTACAAATGGAATAGGCGAGAAGAGGGTCCCAGCTTGGCGGGGGTTGGCCTCCAGTAGAAACTGAATCGGCGAGAGATTCCCAGCTTGGCAGGGTTCGGCCTCCCGTAGAAACGGAATCAGCGAGAGATTCCCGGCTTGGCAGGGTTCAGCCTCCAGTAGAAACGGAATAGGTGAGAGGGTTCCGGCTCAGTGAGGTTTGGCTTCCAATAGAAATGGAATCGGCAAAAGATTCCCGGCTCAGTGGAGTTCAGCCTCCTGTAGAAACAGAATACGCGATAGGGTCCTGGCTCGGCGGTGTTCGGCCTCCTGTAGAAACTGAATTAGCGAGAAGGTCCCAGCTCGGTGGGGTTTGGCCTCCGGTAGAAACGGAATGGGTGAGAGATTCTTGGCTCAGCAGGGTTGTTTGTATGAATGAACCCTCAGTGGGGTTCGGCCTCTGGTAGAAACAGAATAGGCAAGAGGGTCCCAGCTTGGAGGGGTTCGGCCTCCCATAGAAACAGGATAGGCAAGAGGGTCCTGGCTCGGCCGAGTTCGGGCTCCCATAGAAACGGAATAGGTAAGAGGGTCACAACTCAACGGGGTTTGGCCTCCCGTAGAAATGGAATAGGCAAGAGATTCCTGGCTCGGCGGAGTTCGGCCTCCTGTAGAAACAGAATAGGCGAGAGGGTCCCAGGTCAGAGGGGTTCGGCCTCCCCTAGAAACAGGATAGGTGACAGGGTCCTTGCTTGGCTTGGTTCGGCCTTCCATAGAAATGGAATAGGCAAGAGATTCCCGGCTCGGCGGAGTTCGGCTTCCTGTAGAAACGGAATAGGCAAGAGGTTCCAAGCTTGGCAAGGTTCAGCCTCCTGTAGAAATGGAATAGAGGATCCGGGCTTGACGAGGTTCGGCCTCCTGTAGAAACAGAATTGGTGAGAGGTTCCCAGCTCTGCAGGGTTAGGCCTCCGGTAGAAACGGAATTGGCAAGATATTCCCGACTTTGCGGGGTTCAGCCTCCCGTAGAAACGAAATAGGCAAGAGGTCCTCAGCTTGGCGGGGTTCAGCCTCCTGTAGAAACGGAATAGAGGGTCCCAGCTTGGTGGGGTTCGGCCTCCCGTAGAATCAGAATCAGCGAGAGTCCCGGCTTGGTGGGGTTCAGCTTTCAGTAAGTAGAAATGGAATCGGCGAGAGGTTCCTGGCTTGGCGGAGTTCGGCCTCCAGTAGAAATGGAATGGAGGGTCCCAGCTTTGGGGGCTCTGTCTTCCATAGAAACGGAATAGGCAAGAGATTTACGACTTGGCGGGGTTAGGTCTTCCGTAGAAACGGAACAGGCGAGAGGTTCCCGCCTTGGGCCTCCCGTAGAAATGGAACAGGGGAGAGGCTCCCGGCTTGGGGCTTCCCGTAGAAACGGAATAGGCGAGAGGTTCCCGGCTTGGGCCTCCCGTGGAAACGGAATAGGCGAGACGTTCCCGGCTTGGGGCCTCCCGTGGAAACGGAATAGGCGAGACGTTCCCGGCTTGGGCCTCCCGTAGCAATGGAATAGGCGAGAAGTTCCCGGCTTATGGCCTCCAGTAGAAACGGAATAGGCGAGAGGTTCCCGGCTTGGGCCTCAATTAGAAACGGAATAGGGGAGATCCTCCCGGCTAGGGGCCTCATGTAAAAAAGGATTCGGTGAGAGGTTCCCAGCTTGGGGACTCCAGTAGAAACGGATTAGGCGAGAGGTTCCCGGCTTGGGCCTCCAGTAGAAATGGAATAGGCAAGAGGTTCCGGGCTTGGGGGTGTTTAGCCTCTCATAGAAATGGAATCGGTGAAAGACTCTCAGCTTGGGGGGTTCAGTCTTCCGTAACAAATGATAAAATATTGCTGTTTCATTTGGACTAAAGAACCAATCCTCAAGCCCCCAATTTTCTGGCCAAAATTTGGGTGGGATGAGGATTAGGTCTGTCGACTCTTAATAATGTATGTCAACAACAAAAGCCCTGTCTCACAAGAAGAAATAGACTATGCCTCTGTTGGCGGCAGGGGCTAGTTCTCTACCCACTAAGAGAAGGAGGGAAACAATCTGAAAGTCTGGAGCAGTCTCATTCAAAAAGGGTGGAACTTTTACCCATGAGCAGTCCACATGTAAATGGGACCCTTTAGACCATCTTCCGCGTTTCTGCCTCCAGCTCCTACTCCTGCCATCCCCAAGGCACTGCCTCTTCCTCCCCAAGTGGCGGCTGCTGCCCCAGAACCCAACCCAGAATTCCCTTATAACCCAGGCTCTTGGGAGCTAGCATCTCAAAGGCCTTGATCATTGCCAGCCTGAGTCTTCCTCTCTGAAGAAAGGACTCTGGCCGGAAGATAGAGCAATGCAAAAGAGATATTCAAAGTTTTCCTTTCCCCTCTTCTTCCAAGGACTCAGCTTCAGCTTCAAAGTTTGTTTGTTTGTTTTTTCCCTAAAGGAGATCCCTCAAGGAGGAGGTGCAGTTAGTTTTGTAAAGCCTCAAGGAAGAGATGGGGTTGGTTTTGTGGATGCTCTCTTAACTGCTTCTAAGGGCTGGAGTCTAAAGAGAGAATTTAAGCCATTATTAGATGACCCTGATGAAGGAGCAGAACACATCGATCAGTTTTTAGGCTCCAAGTTATATACTTAGACCAAGTTAATGTCCATTCTAAGTATTCTCTTTTCAAAGGAAGAAACTGTAGACTTGGAGAGAGAGACAAGGAGGCAGAGAGGAGAGACAAAGGAGAGAGATTAGGAAGAAGAGAAAGAAACACTAAGAGTTACAGATATAAGAATGCATCTTACGCCAGGCGCGGTGGCTCACGCCTGTAATCCCAGTACTTTGGGAGGCTGAGGCGAGCGGATCACCTGAGGTCAGGAGTTCAAGACCAGCCTGACCAACATGGAGAAACCTTGTCTATTCTAAAAATGCAAAAAAATTAGCCGGGCATGGTGGCACATGCTTGTAATCCCAGCTACTTGGGTAGCTGAAAAGGAGAAGTGTTTGAACCTGGGAGGCGGAGGTTGCAGTGAGCTGAGATCGCACCACTGCACTCCAGCCTGGGCAACAAGAGTGAAACTCTGTCTCAAAAAAAAAAAATGCACCTTTAGTAAGGAAAGTTATAAAACAAAGTTAGAAAGTTAAATCGTCTGTTTAGTTGTAAAAAAAGTTATAAAAAGAATTTATGCAAGAAATGTATAATTTCTGTTTTGAAAGTTTAAGTGAGTTTTGAAATGTTAATCATAAAGGAAATTCGGTGTGGAAACATTAGCTAAAGTTAAAGAGATATCCAGTTTTTCTGTAAAGTGGACATTAAAATAAAAGCACAACAGGTTTTTCTTAAACCACTAACCTGCTCTTTAACAAAGATTATAGAAGGTCTCTTAGCACAGGCACCACTCCTAGAATCTCTAGTACACCAACACCAGCCTGGAGACCACCCTACCTCGTGCTGCTAGCCGCCAAGACTGCCATTTGTACAGCAGGACAGAGATGGACACATGACACCTGAGTCAAGAAAGCGCCATCACAGTTAGAATCATGGGCTATTGTTCCGGGATCAGACCCTACCTTGTTAAAGCTAAGAAAAGCTTAGTCTATCTTCTTTTTTTTTTTCTTCCCTTTAACTACTCCCCATCTTTTTATTAATGTGATTAGATCTGGCTCACCTCACATTGTTGCTTTGATGTCTGTTTAGTTATGCCTTGTGGAGATTTGCATGACCAAGGACAGCTTGCTGCTTCAGAAAGATGTCTCTGTCCCTCTTAAACTTCCTCAGATTAGGAAGACGTAATGAGTTCCTCTGAGGAAACTAGTAATCCAAGGAACAGTAGCTGTATTAATTGGTAGAAATCAGACTCTTGTCCATCTAAAACAGAATGTCTATGTTCTGCTTAGTCTAATGTCACATGGAACTAAAAGTTTAAGGTAGACTGCTTCCACAGGTCTCTGTCAGTCCTTAAAACTATATATCCACTTCACCAAAGGAATTACTCCTTCTAGCTGTCAATATAGCCAATGTAATCCTATACAGCTTACTATTGTTATTGCAACATCTGAAAACTCTTCCCCTTCATTAAGGCGTATATATGGTACGTTTCAGGACAGGATCCTAAAGAAATTTTTGAAATGCACTTTATTGCTCCTTCAACCTCCTTATCAGTCACTCCTCCTAGACACAATGACAAAACCAAAGTCTCAATGGTAGAAGTACAGGATCTAAGGCAAACCATAGCCATTGAAACAGGATATAAGAATGCAAATGCCTGGTTAGAATGGATTAAATGTTCCAATCGCACCTTAAATAAAAGTGACTGTTAATGCTTGTGCATAGTAGGCCAGAGGCCCAGGTTGTCCCTTTTCTACTTGGATGGTTCTCAAATCAAGCAGACATGGAATGAACAGTGGCTCTTTCTCAGGATTCCAACACCTGGAATAACAAATTGTGCCAAGTTCTTTCTCTGCTATTTCCTGAAGTTCAACACCCTGTGGAGTCGGCCCCTGAGGGCCATTCAACCTCCATCTTCCGAGGTAGGGTTCGCCTTGTGCCTCTCACGGCAGGAGGAGAACTCAGTATTCCTTGGAAATTTCACAGGATGCAGTGAAGTAAAGCACTTTGGAGAGCTAACCCATCAGTCTTCCATCAGCCATCCCTGAGCAGATGTATAGTGGTATTGCGGGGGACCTTACTGGACACTCTGCCAAATAACTGGAGTGGTACTTGCACTCTAGTCTAATTAGCTATCCCTTTTACCCTGACATTTCATCAACCAAAGATAGAGGAAACCCACCAACAATGTACAAGAGGAGCCCCATATGGGTCTTCTGATTCTCATGTGTACCTAGATGCAACTTGGGTCCCAAGAGGAGTTCCAAATGAATTTAAAGCCAGAGATCAGACAGCTGCTGTATTTAAATCAATACTATTCAGGTGGGTGACAATAAACAAAAGTGTAGACAGGATAAATTATATTTATTATAATCAACAATGATGTGTTAACTATACCAAGTATGCCATTAAGGGAATCGCAGAACAGTTAAGGTCTACCAGCCAAATGGCATGAAAAAAACAGGACTGCTCTTGATATGGTATTAGCTGAAAAGGGTATTTGTGTAATGATTTAGACCCAATGCTGTACTTTCATTCCAAATAACACGGCTCCAGATAGAAGCATCACGAGAGCCTTACAGAGACTTAAGGCCCTATCTAATGAACTAGCCAAAAATTCGGGAATAAATAACCCCATTTCAAACTGGCCAGAAAACTGATTTGGCAAATAGAAGGACACTTTGGCATTAGTCCTCACTTCCCCGGTAGTAGTATTAGGTATACTTCTTGTAGGATGTTGTGTTATATCCTGTATTCAAGGACTTGTGCAAAGGCTCGTTAATACGACCCTCGCTAACCTATCTCCAACTCCTCCTCCACCCTATCCAGAGAAATTACTTCAGTTGGAAAACCAAGCTGAACAATGAAGCAAGGACCTATTAGATAAGTTTGAAGAACTATGAAATAAAAAGATGGAATTCAGAGATGGGAAAGTTCTTCTTCAAAGTTTATATCTTAGACTGCATTATAAGGAGTTATATCTCTTGCTCTATGGCCATTATCTACTATTAGCATAAACAGGTACCCATGTATATATATTCTATAAATCAGCTACGTCTTAAATAGCTCCCCTGACTCGCTCCAGCATGTCTGAACAGAACTGGGCAAGCTCCAAGCCCTGGTGCATGCCATTCCTTATTTAGAAACCCTCTTCACTTTCTCTTGACTAGCTTCCTCTTCTTCCTCATCTTCTTTCTCATTATCTATTCAGGAAATTTCGAAGTTTTTAGCCAATCAGGTCAAGCACAGAATGTGAGGTCTCGTTCCGGCCAATGAAAACTGGTCACAGCAGTAGGGCAATTGCATCAGGTTATGGAAGTTATAAATGTCCCTGTCTCCTTGTTCAGGTGTGCTCTCGCGGCAAGACTGCCGGCGAGTTGCACCCTTCCTGCAGCAAGTAAACTAGCCTTGCTGAGTGATCCACTGTCTCGGTGTGGATTTTTCCCACATTATAAACCCGTTTTCAACAGACCTCTAGCCACCACACCATGTTTTCTAACAGCTGAAGCCAGTTTCCCAGAAGAGAGCGGAGCCCATGTAAGTGTGTTCTTCAGATTCAATGTTGATATTAAGAAATACCATAAGACATGTTTTTTCAGGACAGGCTGCACAAAGCATTGCTTGGTGAAAGCTTGCTAAAACTCTCAGCAAGCCCCAAACAGAGCTGCAGTGTGTGGAGTTTTGGATCCAAGCCTGCCTGCCGAAAGGAGAAGGTACTGAGTTTCTACTAATGAAGCCCATTCAGCATCTCGTCAAATCTTTTCTCTATTCTGTGCCTAGTGAACATGGCAATTTGTTATCGACCCACAGAGTAAGCTGTGGATAAATGCTCTCTGATCCTGTCTTTGGTAAAACCTGTAATTTACAGGCTATCATAGGAGATAACTGTAACTGGAACTTTTATGTTATGTTTTACTTTCAGTTGTGATTACCCACAACTGCATTTGCTTAGATACATCTAAGGGGGATCTGTATGTACTTGGGCCTGATTATGACCTTGTACGTGGTGTGAGTGCATCTGAGTGTGTGTTCATACATTCACATGTACCCTTTAGTGAGATTTGCACATATATAAATGTAAAATGGTTAATTACTTTATTTGTTTTGTTTCTATTAAGCCTAGACAAAGCTGGTAATCACAGAGATATCAGAAATATCCATTTCCATATTGACCCAACAATCACATTATTGGGTATACATCCAAAGAATTATAAATCTTTCTACTATAAAGACATATACACAGACATGTTTATCACAGCACTATTTACAATAGCATAGACTTGGAACCAGCCCAAATGCCCATCAATGATAGACTGGATAAAGAAAATGTGGTACATATATGCCATGGAATACTATGCAGCCATAAAAAAAGAATGAGTTCATGTCTTTTGCAGGGACTTGGATGAAGCTGGAAGTCATCATTCTCAGCAAACTTACATAAGAACAGAAAACCAAGCACTGCATGTTCTCACTCATAAGTAGGAGTTGAACAATAAGAACACATGGACACAGGGAGGGGAACATCACATACTGGGGCCTGTCAGGGGGTGGGGGATGAGGGGAGTGAGAGCATTAGGACAAATACCTAATACATGCAGGACTTAAAATCTAGATAACAGGTTGATAGGTGGTGCAAACCACCGTGGCACAGGTATACCTATGTAACAAACCTGCCTGTTCTGCACATGTATCCCAGAACTTAAAGTAAAATAAAATAAATATATATATAGTATATCATATGTATTTATGTATATATTTATTATATCATTATAAACCAACACATATATTTATCTATATATATAAATAAAAATGGCTCAGAAGGTAACCTATACACATATACATACATACATATATATGTGTGTGTGTATATATATATACATATATATATACATATATATATGAGTTCCTTGCTCAAGTATCATATATATGTTGGTTTATAATGATCTCCTTCAGGAATGGAAATGAAAAATGAAGAGTTTCATCTACTAGGCATTTCCTTATCATGTTAGTCTCTCTCATACACATGATCTCATGAACTCTTCACAAGAACCTGAGAGATGGCTACTATGACAGTTCACTTAATTTTATGTGTCAACTTGACAGGGCCAGGGATCCCCAGACAGCTGGCTAAGCATTGTTTCTGGGTGTGTGGGTGAAGGTGTTCCTGGAGGAGATGTGTGTCTGAATTTGTAGACTGGGTAAAGATGACCCTCTCCAGTGCAGGTGGGCATCACTCAACCTACTGAAGGCCTGAAGAGATCAAAAAGGTGGCAGAAGATTGGATTTGCTCCCTCTCTTCCTAGCTGCTGGAGCTGAATTGAACTTCCCCTGCCCTTGGCACTCCTAATTCTCAGGCTCTCAGGCTACCGTTGGAATCTGTAGCAAGACTCTCAGACTTTCCAATGACACCACCAGCTTTCCTAGGTCTCTGGCTTGCAGAGACAGCAGATCATGGGACCTTCCAGCTGCCATAATCATGTGAGCTCAATCCTCTTAATAAATCTCTTTCTAGAGATACGTAGATGGGTACATAGGTACATTAGATAGATAAATACCACATCAGAATTATAGCTGAGGAATCTGGAACTCTAAAACCCACACAGGCCGGGCTTGGTGGCTCATGCCTGTAATCCCAACACTTTGGGAGGCCAAGGTGGGTGGATCACTTGAGCCTAGGAGTTTGAGACCAGCCTAGGCAACATTGCAAAATCCCATCTCTACAAAAAAATATTAAAATTAGCCAGTCTTGGTGACATACACCTATAGTCCCAGCTACTTGGGAGGCTGAAGTGGGAAGATGGCTTGAGCCCAGGAGGTCGAGGCTACAGTGACCACGGATCATGCGATTGTACTTACAGTCTCTGAGATAGAGACCCTCTCTCAAAAAAATAAAATAACGCATAAAACCCACATGCTTCTCATGAAACCACATTGCTTCTTGAAGAGAGTAAAACAGGAATGAAAGGAAAATGGAGTTATACTCTTTTCCTTGGGGATTAAAAAGACGCACACTGAAAGCTATCCCATGGCTTAGGAGTTAGCCTAGACTCAACTGCCTATTTTGTTGGCAGGTAAAATCCTATCTTCTTCTAATTGTTCAACCTCAGAGAGTCAGTCAACAATCAGGCAGGCATTGTATTAATAGCTGTTATAAGCCATAGTAATGGAAAATTCAAAAAACAATAGTTATGGTTTCAGCAGCTTTTTTTTTTCTACTTTTACTGTTAGGAATGACTAGAAAATCATTCCCGTCACCTACAGCAAGCTATCGACTCCACACTAGCCTTCAATTCTTGAGAAAAGAGGCCAGGTGCGGTGGCTCACGCCTGTAATCCTAGCACTTTGGGAGGCCAAGGTGGGTGGATCACCTGAGGTCAGGAGTTCAAGACCAGCCTGGCCATCATGGTGAAACCCCATCTTAAAAGAAAAAAAAGAAAAAAATTAAATTTAAAAAAAAAGAGAAAAGAGTATGAACCAAGGTCGCGTGGGGGATCCACTTTCATGGCGGAGCACTCACGTGGCTGGTAGGTAGGTTGGTGCCAGCTGTCAATGAGAGCTGCGCTGGAACTGTGTGCTGGGAGCCTGCGTTTTGCCATAGATTAATTGAGTTTTCTTGCAGCATGGTAGCTCAGTTATTTTTATTTTTATTTTTATTTTTTTAATTCAGGGTCTCACTCTGTGGCCCAGGCTGAAGTGCAGTGGTGCAATCATGGCTTACTAAGCCTCCTGGGCTCAGGTGATCCTCCCATCTCAGCCTCCTGAGTAGCTGGGACTATAGGCGCATACCAGCCTGCCTGGCCAATTTTTGTACTTTTTGTAGCAATAGGGTTTCACAATATTGCCCAGGCTAGTTTAGTTCGGTTCTAAGAGTGAGTGGCCCAAGAGCTCTAGTGAGAGGCTTTCTTACCTTTTATGACCTAGCCTCAGAAGTCACAGTATCACTTTACTTGTAGTCACAAGCCCAGCTAGAATCAAACAGAGGGGACGCTGCATCTAGCTGTCAGTGGAAGGAATTCCAACCCACACTGCAAAAAGAGCTGATAGTATGAGAGACTTTCTTTTTTGTTGCTTTTGTTTTGATTTTGTTTTTGAGATGGAGTGTCACTATATTGTCCAGGCTAGAGTGCAGTGGTGCGATCTCGGCTCACTGCAACTTCCGTCTCCCCGGTTCAAGAGATTCTCCTGCCTCAGCCTCCCAAGTAGCTGGAATTACAGGCATGCCCCCACGCCTGGCTAATTTTTGTATTTTTAGTGGAGATGGGGTTTCACCATGTTGGTCAGGCTGATCTCGAACTCCTGACCTCGTGATCCGCCTGCCTCAGCCTCCCAAAGAGCTGGGATTACAGGCATGAGCCACCGTGCCTGGCTAGAACGAGAGACTTTCTTAAGGCCATTAAGAAGTACAGTTTGCCACAGAGTGGTTGTAAAGAGTTAAATATTTTATGCATAATATATACGTGTTTAGATACCTGGTAGAGTACCTACCAGTAGCAGAGACTCAGTTTGAGGTGACTGGTTTACACACGGATATGGGACCAAGGCTAATCAGAATCTCAGGGAGGCCTTCAACAGGTATTCAGGGTCCAGTGATTTTCAGATGTCCTTTTTTGCGGTGATCTGGATCACCCTTGCTCTCACCTCACAATAATAATGAAGAGGGTGACTGTCCTGAGATTCTGCTTTCTGTATTGCTCTCCTCTTCCGCCAGTTCATAACCCACGTATTTGGTCAATCATGAGAATTACCAGAGACAGGCAACACTGCCGCATTGTTTAGTCACATCTCATTTGTCTCAATGGCTGGGTCTCTCCAAACTGTCTTGTATAGCTTGGCCCCAACACAGTTTGCCTACAGCGTGTGAAAGAGGATGTTAGTGATAAGACAGGATGTGAAGTTGACCTACTGTCAGTCAATAGGAGGCTTTGGCATGGAGTGCTTCTGAGCCGCTGCGTCTCAGCCACAGAGATGCCAGCAGAGCAGCAGAACTTGTCTGTTCAACCGAGTTGGAGCTGGAAGGAATCATCAAAAGGGGCCCAGAGACAGAACAGCACTTGCCCAAAGTCACAGAGCAACTTAATGTCAGAGTCATGAATCAGAGCAGAGTTTGTCAACCTCAGCACTATTAACATTTTATTTCTCTGTTTGTTTTTAAATATAAACAAAACTGTCTCAGAAGATAACTATTGACATTTCTTTATTTATTTATTGTTTTTTGAGATGGAGTCTCACTTTGTCGCTCAGGCTGGAGTGCAGTGGCACGATCTTGGCTCACCGCAAACTTCGCTCCCTGGGTTTAAGTGATTCTCCTGCCTCAGCCTCTCAAGTAGCCAGAATTACAGGCAGGTGCCAGCACACCCTGCTAATTTTTGTATTTTTACCAGAGATGGGGTTTTACCATGTTGGCCAGGACGGCCTCTAACTCGTGGCCTCAAGTGATCTACCAGTCTCAGCCTTCCAAAGTGCTGGGATTACAGGTGTGAGTGACAGCTCCCAGCCACTATTGATATTTAGACCAGAAATTTCTTTGTTATGAGGGGGCTGTCCCTGGCTGTCCCTTGCATTGTCGAATGGTTAGAAACGTCCCTGGCCTCTATATGTCAAACGCTGGTAGCATCATTTTCTCCATTTGTAATGACCAAAAATGCCCTTAGGTATTGGCAAATGTCCCCCGGGGTGGGGTGGGGAGGTGGAGGGGTGGGGGGCGGAGTGGAGGGGATTACCTGCAATAGAAAACCACCAGACTAAAATTCAGGTCCTCTAGTTGCTTGTAAAGTCCTTCTAGCTGAAACATTATTTTGCTAAAAATTATAAAGACCAAATTCAGATGCTGAACTGGTAGGGCTTTACTATAGGAAGAAAACACATGCACATAAAGGCAAATTAAAATATAGGAACGTCTATGAGACAACAGGCCTGATTTCTCCAAAAGTCAAAGTCATGAAAGAAAGGAGGTGGGGACGACTCTTGGAGATCAAAGGAGACTCATGACCTTGTCCTTGATTGGATCTGGTTTTAGAAAAACATAGCTGTAAAGGATACTTGAGATACAGTTGGGAAAATATGATTATGCTATTATTGTTTAATTTTGTTAGTGTGGATATCATGTTGTGGTTAAGAGAATGTCCTTGTTTTGGGGACATGCATTTTGAAACATTGAGAGGTAATCTGTAACTTATTCTGAAATATCTCAGCTATGAAAAGTAAGCAAATATGAGGAAATGTTAATAATTGATGAATGTACACTGTAGATCTGTAATCTTTTTTTCTGTATGTGTGAAAATGTTTTTAAAATAATGTGAAGAGTCCGGGCGCAGTAGCTCACACCTGTAATCCCAGCATTTTGGGAAGCCTAGGTGGGCAGATCACCTGAGGTCGGAAGTTCAAGCCAGCCTGACCAACATGGATTGGCAAACGGTAGCTGTGATGCAGCAGCCCTGTGGATGCTGAGCCATCCAGGATAAGACTGTATGTGATGGAAATGTAAATCTCTCAGCCGAGTGATCATCTACCCTGCAGGAAATACAACTTTCTTTATTTTCTTAACATTGACTTTGCATTTTAAGCTTCCATTCCGTTGCATTGTAGAAGTCCCATCTCTGAAAATTTAGCATTTCCTTTTTCTCAGGATCTGTGTCTCTGGAGGAGCTTTTGGTTTAAACCATCTAAAATGGCATATATATATATAAATTTCTTTAAAACATACATATATATATATTTTAAAGAAAGAGTCTTGGATCTTGCTCTGTCACCAGGCTTAAGTGCAGTGGCTCACTGCAGCCTTGACCTCCTGGGCTCAAATGATCCTTGTGCCTCAGCCTTCTGAGTACCGGGGACTACAGGTGAGAGCCACCACACCCGGCTCATTTTTATATTTATAGTAGAGACGGGGTTTTGCCTTGTTGACCAGCCTGGTCTCCAATTCCTGCGCTCAAGTGGTTCACCTGCCTCAGCCTCCCAAAGTGCAGGAATTACAGGCATGAGCCACCACACGTGGAAAAATGGCCAATATTTTTAACCTTCCAAAATTCCAATTTTATACAGTTTAACCTAAAACACAGGACCATGTTTATTTGAATGGGGATGGGGAAGAGGCTCAGGAGAGGAAAAAATGGGATAGAAGTGGATGTCCTAATATGGGTGGCTGTCCAAGATAAATTTGTTTTTGATAATGTGTATACATATGCAGACAGATCAGCTGCAGACCACTGAGTGAAAATACCTGTATAATAATATAAGAAGGCTGGGCACAGTGACTCCCACCTGTAATCTCATCCCTTTGGGAGGCTGAGGTGGGAGGATCGCTTGAACCCAGGAGTTCAAGACCAGGTTGGGCAACGTGGCAAGACCCTGTCTCTATAAAATTAAAGAAAAAAATTAGCTGAGCATGGTGGTGTTCCCCTGTAGTCCTAGCTACTTGGGAGGCTGAGGCAGGAGGATCACTGGAGCCCAGGTGTTTCAGAGTGCAGAGTACTATGGTTGCACCATTGCACTGCAGCTTGAATGCGGCAGTGAGGCTCTGTCTCCGAAAACAAAAACAAAAAAGTAATAATATAGCTCCGCCCCTGCCCCCTCCCCGTCCTCCTCAGGCCCCCTCTGCCCCCACCCTCATCGTCCTCAGGCCCCCTCCACCCCCGCCCTAAGAAAAAATAATAATAATAAGACTCCCATGGAACAAGGCTATGTATTTCCTTGAGTGTTTGTGTATGTGTGTATATAAAATATATTCAGAGATGTGTTATACACATACATGAGCTTGTATATATATGTTTTATATTTAAAATGATGGGAAAGCTAAAATCCAAATGGACCACGGTTACTGCTTGAGAAGTCAGGAATTTGCAGTGAGCGCTGTAATGTGCTGCTCAAATTAGTCCTTCGTGACCAAGACAGTTATTTCCCCAGGAGACAGCAGTGCTGCTCGCTGCCTTCCTCTCTGAGCTGACTCCTCTATGGGTTCTGTCCCCTCCCCAGGGGCAGCCTACATCCACGAGTGCCAAGGCAAAGTCCCCTTGCCCCAACTATGAACCTCTCTAAAGGACCATCTCAGTGGCAGAGCTCCCTGTGGGGTTAGCTAAGGGCACTATTAGACAGTGCCCTTGGGATCACCTCTGTGGCCTATGGTGATCCCAAGGGCACTGTCTAATAATCCTCCTGCATGCAAATCTGCATCTTGTTTTGTTTTTTTGAGATGGAGTCTCGCTGTTGCCCAGGCTGGAGTGCAAGGGCGCCATCTCCGCTCACTGCAACCTCCGCCTCCTGGGTTCAAGCGATTCTCCTGTCTCAGCCTCCCAAGTAGCTGGGTTTACAGGTGTGTGCCACCACGCCTGGCTATTTTTTTGTCTTTTTAATAGAGATGGGATTTCACCATGTTGGTCAGGTTGGTCTCAAACTCCTGACCTCAGATGATCCACTGCCTCGGCCTCCCAAAACACTGGGATTACAGGCGTGAGCCACCGTGCCTGGCCTGCAGTACTCTTTTAAAAGCTAAGTCAGTATATTACTGCTTACTCACAACCATTTAATGGCTTGTATCTTGCAGAATGTAGTCTCACACTTTACATAACCTTGTCCTTCAGCCCCTGTACAATGTGGTGTTCCATTACTCTGTGACTTTGGTGCTGCTTCTCTCTGACTTGGTCATTCTGTGCCACTCCCACTGGCATCCTTGCTTCTCCTCCAGCACGCTGAGCAAACTCCCACCTCAGGGCTTTTGCACTTACTCTTCCTTCTACCTGAAAGATTCTTATGCTAGATATTCACATGACTCACCTCTTCACTTCTCCTAGAGGTTATATAATGTTACCATCTCTATAAGGTCTTCCTCAATCTCCCTATTTAAATTTGCAAAGACTGGGGGTGGCAGCTTGGTCCTGTAATCCCAGCACTTTGGGAGGCGAAGGTGAAAGATCTCTTGAGGCCAGGAGTTTGAGACCAACCTGGGAAGCATAGCTAGATTCCATCTCTACAAAAAATTTAAAAATTAGCTGGTTGTGGCTGGGCGTGGTGGCTCACACTTGTAATCCAAGCACTCTGGAGGCCAAGGCGGGTGGATCACCTGAGGTCGGGAGTTCAAGAACAGCCTGACCAACATGGTGAAACCCCGTCTTAAAAAAAAATTAGCTGGTTGTAGTGGCGTATGCCTGTAGTGCTAGTTTCTCAGGAGACTTAGTGGGGAGGATCACTGGAGCCCAGAAGGTCGAGGCCATTATGAATGGTAATCATGTCACTGCACTCAACCTGGGTGAGAGAGCAAGATCAATCCCAGCACTTTGGGAGGCTGAGGCGGCTGGATCACGAGGTCAAGAGATCGAGACTATCCTGGCCAACATGGTGAAACCCCGTCTCTACTAAAAAGACAAAAAAAATAGCCAGGCGTGGTGGCACACACCTGTAATCCCAGCTACTTGGGAGGCTGAGACAGGAGAATCACTTGAACCTAGGAGGGAGAGGTTGCAGTGAGCGGAGACCGCACCATTGCACTCCAGCCTGAGCAACAGCGAGACTCCATCTCAAAGAAAACAAACAAACAAAAAAAACTGTGGATCACTCTGTGCAGTTCTCCAGTTTCACTGATGAGAAACTGACACCTTGAGAGGCAAGTGTCTAGTTTAGTAACACAGGAGGAGCCCAAAGCAGATGTCCCTTTTCTTGGTACTTCTAACCACAGCTGTTGTCTTTATTGTATGTAATTCTTTCAGGAGCCAAGAAATTCTATGATGGTAATTTAAAAGCAATCAGCTTCTTTGTGTTTGACCAATGACAGATGGGTACATGGTTCTGTTTGCTATAGATAAACTGAGTTGATGAAAACATTAAAGACTTTCTGCGGGATGGGCCAATCCAACCAGCTTGTGATATTCAGAGTTGATGTCAATGCGTTAAAAAAGGTAATAAACAAACCTCATTATTCTTGGCCATTTGTAAAAAACTGCTCCTGCTTGGGAGAACCTGTGCTTCTGGTTCTGGACTAAGAATTGCTCAATCTGGACCTCATTCATAGGGCAAGAGCTCAGAAGATCTTCCAACTGGCTTGGATTACCTTAAAGCCTGGAGAAAATGTAGGATTATTCTCTAGTTAACGCTGAAAACACCTAGCATAAGGTTTGGTACCTAGTAGGCTCTCAAAAAACCTCTGTTGAATCTAAATAAAAAACAGCAAGAATGACAAAACCTTTCTAAAATGTTTTGCTTAGGCTAGGGGCAGTGGCTCAAGCCTGTAATCCCAGCACTTTGGGAGGCTGAGGTGGGCAGATCATGAGGTCAGGAGTTCAGGACCAACCTGGCCAACATGGAAAAACCCCGTCTCTACTAAAAATACAAAAGTATTAGCCAGGCGTGGTGGTGCATGCCTGTAGACCCAGATACTCCAGAGGCTGAGGCAGGAGAATTGCTTGAACCCAGGAGGCAGAGGTTGCGGTGAGCCAAGATAGCGCCACTGCACTCCAGCCTGGGTGACAGAGTGAATTTTGTCTCATTTTTGTCATAATGTAGTGGTTCTAATTAGGGACTCTTGAATAAGCTGAGTGACCTTAAATAAACCACTGAAGCTTAGGTACTTCAGTCTCCTCTTTTACAAAATGGGATTAATAACAGTATTTACCTCATAGGTTGCTGTGAGAGTTCAGTGTGGTAACCCACAGAAAGCACTTAGACCAGTGTCTGGCACAGAATAAGCTCTGCGTAAGTTTTGCTATAACGTATTCCTATTTGACCATTAGTTTATTCAACCAACGTGTACTAGGCACCCTACTTTGGGTTCTAAGCTCTGTGCTGGCTCTCAGGAATACAAAAATGCAAAGACCTGTGTGTTCTTGTAGCCCACAGCCATGGCAGATACTGTTAACTGAGAATCAACAGACCGTTACATTTCTGAGCACATGTTGGTATATGCTTTTCCAAAGTAGAGAACTCATAGTCTTCATTATTTGCTCAAAGGGATCCATGACCCCTCCACAAACAGATTTTTAAAACCTGATTAATCTCAGCACTTTGGGAGGCCGAGGCAGGTGGATCACCTGAGGTCAGGAGTTCAAGAGCAGCCTGACCAATATGGAGAAACCCCATCTCTAAAAAAATAAAAATAAAATAAACCTGGTTAAGGACCACCATTGTTATAAATAAAGTAGAGGCCAACCACCGTGGCTCACGCCTGTAATCCCAGCACTTTAGAAGGCCAAGGCAGGCAGATCACGAGGTCAGGCATTCGAGACCAGCCTGATCAACATAGTGAAACCCCGTCTCTACTAAAAATACAAAAAAATTATCAGGACATGGTGGCGAGCACCTGCAATTCCAGCTACTCGGGAGGCTGAGGCAGGAGAATCACTTGAATCTGAAAGGAGGTTGCAATAAGCCAAGATTGTGCCATTGCACTCCAGCCTGGGAGACAAGAGTGAAACTAGCAGAACATTCTCTAGACAAACCGATGACATGTAGCAATTTGTACAGACCTCCTATACTGGAGGTCTATACAAAACACCACGACCGGTAGGGCCAGAGCCTGCCTGTGGGTCTTGTCCTGCCTCAGGTGGAGGTGGCTTTGTTAAACATGATGCATTCATTGAGGAACTGAGAACTGCAAGCATGCATGGAGAAGGGAGGAAAAATGGGAGTGAGAATGTAATGATTCTCATACACGTTTGCTCTGATTTCTGGAAAAAGGAACAAACTCCTAAAGAAACATAAAATCCCTATTCTGAGTAAGTTTTCTTGTGATTTGACTCTTAAAAGAGGAGCAAGGGACTGGGTGCAGTGGCTCATACCTGTAATTCCAGAACTTTGAGAGGCTGAGGCAGGTTGATCCCTTGAGGCCAGGAGTTCAAGACAAGCCTGGCCAACATGGCAAAACCCTGTCTCTACTAAAAATGCAAAAATTAGCCAGGTGTGGTGGTGGGCGCCTGTAATCCCAGCTACTCGTGAGGCTGAGGCGGGAGGCAGAGGTTGCAGTGAGCCAAGATCACGCCATGCACTCTGGCCTGGGCAACAGGGCGAGACTCTGTCTCAGAAAAAAGAGGGGCAAGGAAAAAACACGTGCTTTAAGATCAAAGAGATATGGGTTTGAATTTTGGCTCTGCCAGTTTCTAGCTATGGAGAACTTGGGCAAATTTTAAACTCTCTGAAATCTGATTTTTTTTTTCTTTTTGAGACAGTTTCACTTTTGTTGCCCAGGCTGGAGCTCAATGGCGCGATCTCGGCTCACTACAACCTCCACCTCCCAAGTTTAAGCAATTCTCCTGCCTCGACCTCCTGAGGAGCTGGGATTACAGGCATGCACCACCACGTCCAGCTATTTTTGTATTTTTAATATAGATAGCGTTTCTCTATGTTGGTCAGGCTGGTCTTGAACTCCTGACCTCAGGTGATCCACCCACCTCAGCCTCCCAAAGTCCTGGGATTACAGGCATGAGCCACTGCACCAAGCCAAAACCTAATTTTTTATTCAAAATTTATCCAAAAAAAAGAAAATCAGTATATCAGAGGAATATCTGCACCCCCATGTTTATTATTGCAGCATGATTCCCAATAATCAAGAGATAGAATCAAACTAAATGTCCATCAGAGGATAAATGGATCAAGAAAATGTGGTACATATACAGAATGAAATACTATTGGGCCATACAAAAGAATGAAACGCTGTTATTTGCAGCAACATCGATGGAAGTGGAGGTCATTATGTTAAGCACCGAAAGGCAAATATTGCATGTTCTCGCTCGTATGTGGGAGCTAAAATAGTGGATCTCATGGAGATAGTAATGTGATAGTTACCAGAGACTGGGAAAAGCGTGGCAGGTTTAAAGAGGCCTGGTTAATGGAATCAAACATACAGTTAGACAGAAGGAATACGTTCCAGGGGCCTGGTACAGTGGCTCATGCCTGTAATCCCAGCACTTTCAGAGGCCAAAACAGGCAGATTGCTTAGGTCCAGGAGTTTGAGAATAGCCTGGGCAACTTGGCAAAACCCCATCTTTACAAAAAGTGCAAAAATTAGCTGGGCATAATGGCACACTCCTGTAGTTCCAGGTACTCAGAAGGCTGAGGTGGGAGAGTCATCTGAGCCTCTGGGAGGTCAAGGCTGCAGTGAGTCATGATTGTACCACTGCACTCCAGCCTGGATGAGAGTTTGACCCTGACACACACACACACACACACACACACACACACACACACACATGAAGTTGTAGTGTTTGAGATAGCACAGTAGGGTGATTATAGTTAATGACAATATATTGTATATTTCAAAATAACTAGAACAGGATTTAGAGTGTTCCCAAGGCCGGGCGCGGTGGCTCACGCCTGTAATCCCAGCACTTTGGGAGGCCAAGATGGGTGGATCACGAGGTCAAGAGATCAAGACCATCCTGGCCAACACGGTGAAACTTCGTCTCTACTAAAAATACAAAAAAAAAATCAGCCAGGCGTGATGGCGGGTACCTGTGGTCTCAGCTACTTGGGAGGTTGAGGCAGAAGAATGGCTTCAACCCAGGAGGCGGAGGTTGCAGTGAGCCGAGATTGCGCCATTGCATTCCAGCCTGGCAACAGAGCGAGACTCCATCTCAAAAATAAATAAATAAAAAAAATAAAATAAAAAGAGAGTGTTCCCAATACAACAAAATGATACATATTTGAGATAACGGATATCTTAAATATCCTGATTTGGTTATCACACATTGTATGCATGTATCAAAATAATCAAATATATATCATAAATATTGGGATAAGTATTACAAAACAATACAAAGTTTTGGTTGGGTGTGGTGGCTCATGCCTGTAATCTGTACTTGGGAGGCTGAGGCAGGAGGATCACGAGCCCATGAGTTTGAGGCTGCAGTAAGCTAGGATCATGCCACTGCACTCCAACTTGGGCTACAGAGTGAGGATCTGTCTCAGAATAATGATAAAATAAATACAGATTAAAAAAAAAAACAGAACAGAATTGGGATTCGTGGAATAATATTTGTTGTGTCTGTGATACAGTGTCCAGCTGAGCCAGGTTGAGAGATTGTATTGCTTGTCCACTCTTAATTATGTTCTCCCATTTTTGTCGTGCCTCCCTCTAGGTAGAATATACTTCTGAGTTCATCGACTTTGGGATTATCAATAATAATTACTTTGGCCAGTGGGCTGTGAATAGGTGTGACATGCCAAGTCTGAGAAGAATCATTAAATGCATGTGCAGGAGTTGGAAATGTCTCTCCTGATTTTGCACTCTGCTGCGAGAACAACACATCCCATATATGAGTTCCTCCATCTGCCCAGATCCCCTAATGAGCAGACACACAGAACTATGTTGAGCACAGCCATGGTTAAACTGCACATCTGTGAACAAGAAAACAAGTTGCCAACCGCTGAAACTCTGGAGCTATCTGTTGCTGTGGTAAAAGCTAACTGGTACACCGCTGCAAAAGCTGACTGGTATATAATTCATGCTCAGTAACTGGCTTTTCACTTGCCAAGAGAAAAACAGGAAACTTTCAAGGAACTACTTGAAGATATTGAGGATACAACATTTAAACTGTTAGAAACAATGTCAACTATAAAGACAGAAGAAGAAGCCGGGCACGGTGGCTCACGCCTGTAATGCCAGCACTTTGGGAGGCTTAGGCCAGCAGATCACCTGAGGTCAGGAGTTCGAGACCAGCCCAGGCAATATGGTGAAACCCCATCTCTACTAAAAATACAAAAAGTACATGGGTGTGGTAGCGGGCACATGTAATCCCAGCTACTCAGGAGGCTGAGGTACAAGAATCATTTGAACCTGGGAGGTAGAGGTTGCAGTGAGCAGTCTGAGATCATGCCTTTGCACTCTAACCTGGTGACAGAGTGAGACTCTGCCTCCAAAAAAAAAGAGAGTAAGATGGGTGGAATGGGGTGGATTTGAATGTGTGTCGGAGACTACCAGTTGTGCACCCACCTCTTTCCTCCTCCTTTGGGTACACAGTATGTCACTGAGCTCTGCTACAAAGAATATTGATGAATGTCATGGGAATCACTTCCAGGTCTGGCCTATAAACCCCCACCCGACCCCATGCTCACTTCTCTGCAGTCTTTTCTCCTTTAGGCTCTTTGGAATGGTGACCTCAGGGCAACTTGGAAGCTACACATTGAAGATGAAGAGTTGTCAGCAACCTAGAGCCCTGAGTGACTGCCTGGAGGAGCTGCCTCACCACCTGAGCATCTGCGTTGGACCAGCTGGACTTTGGCTAAAGCAATTAAATCAGATTTTATTCAGTGCTACTGACAGTCAGGGAAAGACCCGAGCTCCCTTCCAATTTGTGCCCAGGGATCTGGGCATTTTAAAGGGAGGAGAAGGGAGGGGGAATGTCAAGGGCTTGAGATGAATTAGGGAAGTGAAAAATTACAAAGAGCAGGAAGGGAAAAGGGCTTGGCCCATGGGAGTGAGACCAGCATAGGACCTTATCTTCAGGTGTTGGCTGGAAAAAACAGTAAGTTCTTTGAATTTTAGGCAGGCATTTTAAGCATAGGCTTGACTCATGCTAGGGAGACGTCCTGGTGCTGTTGGAACCGTGTTTGTGTGTGTCCAAGTCTTTTTTTTTTTTCAGAGACAGCGTCTCGCTCTGTTGACTAGGCTGGAGTGCAGTGGTGTGGTCAAGCTCACTACAGACTTGAACTTCTAGGCTCAAGTGATCCTCCTACCTCAACCTCCTGAGTACCTGAGACCACAGGTTCACACCACCATGTCTAATTCAAAAATAAAAAAAAAAATTGGGCAGTGGCTCATGCCTATAATTTCTAGCATTTTGGGAGGCCAAGGCAGGAGGATCACGAAGTCAGGAGTTCGAGACCAGCCTGACCAACATGGTGAAACCCTGTCTCCACTGAAAATACAAAAATCAGCTGGGCGTGGTGGCACATCCCTGTAATCCCAGCTACTCTGGAGGCTGAGGCAGGAGAATTGCTTGGACCCGGGAGGCAGAGGTTGCAGTGAGCCGAGATTGCACCACTGCACTTCAGCCTGGCGTCAGAGCGAGTCTCTGTCTCAAAAAAAAATTTTTTTTTTTTTTGTAGAGATGGCGTCTCCTTCTGTTTCTCAGGTTGGTCTTGAACTGCTGGGCTCAAGTAATCCTATTGCCTCTGCCTCCCAAAGTGCTGGGATTACCGGTGTGAGCCATCATGCCCTGTCTGTCCAAGTCTTTATAGGCTGAGGTTAAGACCTGGTAAGAGATTGGTCAAGAAGAGAATCTTTGTCATCACCCTATTGGGCTTATTCCATTAGTTTACAAATGAAACCCAGGAAATACTAATGCAGATGGGTCCTACAGCAAGGACTTAAGTACTGGTAATTCTTTTTTTTTCTTAATGTTAATTTTCTTTTAATATTCCTGCTTAAGTACTGGTAATTTTTAACAAATGTTTATGAGGAACTTATATCAAACTCCCTACCACACCTACATCCACAAATGTCCATTTGCTCCTTTGTATAACCCTGTGAAGCATATGTTATTAATCTCAGTTTTAAAATTTGTAAGTATAAGCAAGCTGAGGATTGCGTGGTCAACAACTTACGTATTTATGATCATGCGCCTGGAGAGTGGCAGAAGCAGATTGGAACCGGATCATTTTGGCTCCAAATGTAGTGTCGTGTACACAAAACACATGTGTATGTGTACATAGTGTAACTGATGGGGATTAGGTGCTTGCATAATGGTAGCTGTTTTTTTCCTTGCAATTATTTTCATTTATTGAAGCCATCTTCAGCATCTCAAGCCCAATGTACCCTTCAAGGAATCTCTTCAAATGAAGGCAGCTGACTTGGTCTACAGGTAAAGGTTGCAGCTATAAAACAGAAATTTCTCTCTGTTTGAATCTTGCTAACTTGGGTGTTAGGGGATGGAGCATACATTTTGGATTCAGAAGCACTGCACTCTGACCCAGGCTGCTAAATTGCCCAGTCCTGATGAAATGCAGCCACAGATCTACTGAAGTTCTCCTGGACTGGTAGGTAGGACCAGGGAGATGTTTTGTTATCATACACTCCTGAATATTAGTATGCAGATTGTTTTGCAGGATTTGCTGTGTAAATGTGCATTTTCATATTTCAGGGTACTGGTGAAGTTCATATTCTCTCCTAGAAGAACAGTTCCAGCATTCTATAATCTAATAAAGCTAAATATCAGATGGATTAAGAAGTTAATAAGTAGCAAAGGAGACTAGAAGAAACCTAACTAGAATTTAAAAAAAAAAAAAAAAAAAAAGATCAGGTCTTCTCTTTAAGATGCTCTTCAAACAACAGAAACCTCTGTTTAGCTGGGCACCGTGGCTCATGTCTGTAATTCCAGCAACTCAGAAACTGAGATGAGGCCGGGCGTGGTGGCTCAGGCCTGTAATCTCAGCACTTTGGGAGTCTGAGGTGGGTGAATCACAAGGTCAGAAGTTCAAGACCAGCCTGGCCAAGATGGTGAAACCCTGTCTCTACTAAAAATACAAAATTTAGCTGGGCACGGTGGCAGGTTCCTGTAATCCCACGTACTCGGGAGGCTGAGGCAGGAGAATTGCTTGAACCTGGGCAGCAGAGGTGGCAGTGAGCCAAGGTCGTGCCACTGGACTCCAGCCTGGGCGATAGATGAGACTTGGTCTCAAAAACAAAACAAAACAAAACAAAAAACTGAGATGAGAGGATCCCAGACCCTAGCCTCATTTTCGCCCCAGGAAATGTACAGACCCTGGGGGCCATCCTCATTCAGGTGCCCACCAGACTGACTGGGCATCCTCATTTCTGACGGTGATGCCTGGAAAACAGATGGGAGGATTGAGGACAAGAGGAATAAATTGGAGCCCGGGCTCTGTGCAAACAAGTGTTAAGTGATGAGGGCAATGGGAAAGAGATAATAAAGTTTGCTTGGGAAAATTAAAAAACCCATGGCATCACAGAGGCTATTTGCTAAGAGGTACAATGTATTCTAGAAAACACTGATGCCTTTGGCCTATTACTACACATCCCAGATTTTGGAGCACCTAAAACAGTAAGGTGGTGGGGCTATCAGAGGCGGCAGGAGGGATGACAATTCAAAGAACCGAACTCTGCCAGGTATGGTGGCTGTAATCCCAGCACTTTGGGAGACTGAGGCTGGAGGATCTCTTGAGCCGAAAAGTTCAAGGCTAGCCTGGCAGCATAGCAAGATCTTGTCTTTAACAATTTTTTAAATTGGCCAGATATGGTGGCTCACGCCTGAAATCCCAGCACTTTGGGAGCCCGAGGCGGGCGGATCACCTGAGGTCAGGAGTTCGAGACTAGCCTTACTAACACTGTGAAACCCCATCTGTACCAGAAATACAAAAATTAGCCAGGAGTAGTGGCGGGCACCTGTAATCCCAGCTACTTAGGAGGCTGAGGCAGGAGAATCGCTTGAACCCGGGAGATGGAGGTTGCAGTGAGCAGAAGTCACGTCACCGCGCTCCAGCCTGGGTGACACAGGGAGACCCTGTTTCAAAAAAAAATTTTTCTTTAATCATTAGCCAGGTGTGGTGGTGTGTGCCTGTGGTCCCAGCTACTCAGAAGATTGAGGTGGGAGCATCGTTTGAGCCCAGGAGTTTGAGGATGCAGTGAACTAGGATTGTACCACTGCACTCCGTCTGGGTGACAGACTGAGACCCTGTCTCAAAAAATAAGTTAGACAAACAAATAAGTAAGCAAGCTGGTGAAGGCAGATATTGAACATTGGTTAACACAATCCCAATTCCTACTCCCTTTCCTCCTTGCCTGCTTTTGCTACAGAGGTTGGAAAACTCCGATGCTGCCATCCCAGCTTTACTTGCAGCTAGGAGAGGCCATATGAGAGTTCTAGCCAATAAGGCTGAATGTTTTACCAAGGGTTGGTTGGAAGATGTTTGTTTTTTCTGGTAAAAGGGACACAGTCGGCTGAGGCTCCCTTTACTCATTCCTGCTTTAACAATGGATGTGATGGCCAAGGCCAAGAATATGCTACTCTGACAATATTTAGCTCAAACAACAAAGAGTATTGCTTTTACATAAGAGGAGAAAAAGTGATCTCTTCTTTTATCTCTCACTTAGGATCATCTAAATTTCCCAGCAGCTCCCCAAGAGTTTTCCTCTCACATGCTATTGGCCAGAATTGGATCAACCGAGCCCATTGCTGAATTGATTGCTAACAAGGGAAATAGAATCACATGCTAGGCTTAGACTGATCATTGGGTAGAATAGATATTGGGGCATCCATCAAAGCATGCCCTGTAGCAGGTGAATGTGATCACAAGATGAATAGTGACTTTCTGAACATAAAACCATACAAATAACGAATTAAAGGACTGGTAAATATGAACTTATTGACATTAAAGCAAATTTATAACGCCACTCATAAACAACAGGAAAAGGCAAATAAGACTTCAGGGATATATATTTGCAATTTATATGGTAAAGAAAGTGTTAATAAGTCATAAGTCACTTCTAAGAAATCACCCTAAGGAAATCATTAAGGACGTATGCAACGATTTAGTGACAGAGATGTTTGTTCCTGGCCCTGGTCTGGGCAATTATTTTTTAATTGTATTTTTATTTTTTTTTTTTGAGACAGGGTCTCACTCTGTCACCCAGGCTGGAGTGCAGTGGTATGATCATGGCTCACTGCAGCCTTGACCTCCTTAGCCTCAGGTGATCCTCCTATGTCAGAGTCCCCAATAGCTGGGACTACAGGCTTGCATCACCATGCCTGGCTAATTGTCACACTTTGTAGAGATGGGGTGTTGCCATGTTGCCCAGACTGGTCTCAAAATCCTGGCTCAGGTGATCTTCCCGTCTCATCCTCTCAAAATGCTGGGATTACAGGCATGAGCTATCATGCCTGGTCTGATTTTTAAAATATACCTCCAAAGCACAGACAAAAGTGGAAATAGACACATGAGATTCATGAAATTATTTTTTAATTTTTAGTTTTTTTTCAAGACAGAGTCTCACCCTGATGCCAGGCTGGAATGCAGTGGCATGATCTTGGCTCATTGCAACCTCTACCTCCTGGGTTCAAGTGACCCTCCTGCCTCAGCCTCCCTAGTAGCTGGGACTGTAGGCGTGCGCCACCACGCCCAGCTAATTTTGTATTTTTAGTAAAGACAGGGTTTTACCATGTTGGTCAGACTGGTCTTGATTTCTTGACCTCGTGATCCACCTGCCTCGGCCTCACAAAGTGCTGGGATTACGGTGTGAGCACCGGGCCCGGCCGAGCTTGAATGAAATTAAAACGCTTCTGCACAGTAAAAGAAATAATCAAGAAAGTGAAGAGACGACCTACGGAATGGTAGAAAATATTTGCAAACCATACCTCTGATAAGGGATTAATATCCCACATTTGTAAAAAACTCAATTCAGTAGCAAAACAACAAATAGCTTAACTGAAAAATAGGCAAATACCAAACAGATAGTTTTCAAAAGAAGACATACAGGTGGGAGTGGTGGCTACACCTTTAATCACAAGCTATTCAGGAAGCTGATATGAGAGGACGGTTTAAGGTCCAGAGTTCAAGAACAGCCTGGGCAATATAGGAAAATCATCTAAAAAATAATTTAAAATGTGGCATATGCTCACAGTGGAATATTTTTCAACCTTAAAAAGAAGTAGAAGATGTGGGAAAAGGCAAGAAAAAAGAAGATAAAGGCTGTTCTGGGCTGGGTGCAGTGGCTCATGCCTGTAATCCCAGCATTTTGGGAGGCCAAGGCAGGCAGATCACTTGGGGTCAGGACTTCAAGACCAGCCTGGCCAACATGGTGAAACCCCGTCTCTACTAAAAATGCAAAAATTAGCCAGGCGTGGTGGCGCATGCCTGTAATCTCAGGTACTCGAGATGCTGAGACACAAGAATCAATTGAATCTGGGAGGTGGAGGTTGCAATGAACTGAGATTAAGCCACAGCATTCCAGCATGGGCAACAGAGTGAGACTCGAAAAAGTACAAAAAAGAAAAGGGGGGAAAAAAAGGATATTCTGATACATGCTATCGGATAAACTTTGAGAACATTATGCTAAGTGAAATCAGCCAGTCATAAAAAGATAGTTACTACATGATGTCACTTACATGAGGTAGCTAGGGTAGTCAAATTAATAGAAAGTAGAATGGTAGCTGCCGGAGGTTGGGAAAGGGGAAACTAGGGAGATGATTTTAAATAAGTACAGAATTTCAGTTTTGCGAGATGAAAATAATTCTGAGGAAGAGTGGCAGTGATGGTTTCACAACAATGTGAATGCACTGAATGCCACTAGATTGTACACTTAGAAATGGCTAAAATGTCAGATGATTAAAATGGTCAATTTCATGATATGCGTATTTTACCACAATTTAACAAAGTTGAACTATGAGGTGGCCACAGGGGCTCAGGCCGGTAATCCCAGCACTTTGGGAGGCTGAGGCAGGAGGATAGCTTGAGCGCAGAATTTGAAACATGCCTGGGAAACATAGTGAGACCCTGTCTCTACAAAAAAAACAAACATTTTTTTCAGGCGGAATCACTCTGTCACCCACGCTGGAGTGTAATGGCGCGATCTCAGCTCACTACAACCTCCGCCTCCCAGGTTTAAGTGATTCTCCTGTCTCAGCCTCCCGAGTAGCTGGGATTACAGGTGCATGCCGCCATGCCGGGCTAATTTTTTGTATGTTTTAGTAGAGATGGGGTTTCACCGTGTTACCCCAGGCTGGTTTCCAACTCCTGAGCTCAGGCAATCCACCGTCTTGGCCTCCCAAAGTGCTAGGATTACAGGCGTGAGCCACCGCGTCCAGCCTTCTAAAAAAAAAATTAAAAAGGAGCTGGGCGTGGTGGTGTGTGCCTATAGTCCAAGCTATTCTGGAGGCTGAGGTGAGAGAATTACTTCAGCCTAGCAGGTTGGGGCTACAGTGAGCCGTGATCACATCATTGCATTCCGGCGTGGACACCAGAACAAGACTCTTTTCTCAAGAAAATTATAAAATAAAATCAATGAAAAAAACACTCCCACCCCCTCCAACAAAAACCAGAAAACCTGAGACTTTGATTAAGTAACTCATCCAGGGTCATATGGTAGCAACTGGATTCGAACTAAGTTCTGTCTAATATGAAGCTGGACACTCCCATACTCCATGTGGGGCTGATGGGAGAGTAAAGATGATCAATGTGGTTCTAGGAAGTGCTCATTCATTAGGAGCTGGCTTTCTTTGTCTCTGCTGGCTGAAATAAAATCAGTCTTGGCTTCCTGCCATCTCAGGAGCAGCTGTGCTGTAGAAGACACAGGTGAGTTGTTAGTAAGTCCTGGTTCTGCCACTTGCTGATTTGCCCAGACAAGACTTCTCTGGGCCTCAGCTTGCCTGTGTGACTTGATAAGTGGGGATTATAACAATGTCTCTGCCCAGGGGCTGTTCAGAGGCCAACGAGACTCAGTAAAGCCTGGAGGCTGCCAGGTAGGGCTGGGAGCAGCATGACCTGAGTCCTAGTGGGAGAAGCAGAGGCAACCTAGAGCCTTCTGTAAGGTGCTCATGGAAGAGAGACTGGGGCCGAGCCACGGGAGACAGTACACAGCTCAGTCCTAAAGAAGGATTTTCTAAGAGAAAACAAAAAGCCAATGAGACAGGACAGCTAAATAATGTATGGTTGGAGTGAGAAGAGAAAAATCTGTGTTTTCATAAGGTAAATCCAGAAAGGCTATTTAGAGTCAATGGGCAGATAATTGAATTCAGAAGGACCAGTTGTGCTTCAGCAGAAAACGGAAGGCGGCGAGGCACAGTGGCTCACACCCGTGATACCAGAGCTTTGGGAGGTCAAGGTGGGAGGATTACTTGAGGCCAGGAGTTTGAGGCTGCAGTGAGCCACAACTGTGCTACTGCACTCCAGACTAGGTTGACAGTGAGACCTTGTCTCGAAAAAAAAAAAAAAAAAAAAAGCCAGGGGCAGTGGCTTATGTCTATAATCCCAGCACTTTGGGAGGCCGAGGCAGGCAGATCACCTGAGGTCGGGAGTTCGAGATCGGCCAACATGAAAATCCGTGTCTACTAAAAATACAAAAATTAGCCGAGTGTGGTAGCACATACCTATAATCCCAGCTGCTTGGGAGGATGAGGCAGGAGAATTGCTTGAACCCAGAAGGCGGAGGTTGTAGCAAGCTGAGATCACACCCTTGCACTTCAGCTTGGGCAACAAGAGTGAAACTGTATCAAAAAAAAAAAAAAAAGGAAGCCTGTTCCAGAGCAATGACAGTAAGCATGAAGAAGGGTTGGTGGGTTAATTTATAGGACTAATCAGTAGACAGACATTGGGAAGAGGAGAACTCAGATTCATAGATTCGGCAAGTGGTGGCACCTGTCATAACTGCTCTTGAAGCCTGTTAGGTCAGGCAGAAAATAGAGGACTAAATTTCAAATCATAGATCTACAAAGAACATTCTTCATGCACTCCGGCCATCCCGAATTGCTAACAGTACATCAAACTATACGCACACACTGTTCGCTTTGCTCAAATGCCACCATTCCCTTGGACAAATGGCAAACTCCAACCTATTTCTTGAGTTTCAGCTCAGGTCCCACCTCCCTGGGGCAGTCTTTTCAGCCTTTGCCAAATAGATGCCTCTCTGTTCTTCCACTGCACCTGAGGTTACCCCCTGTCATTCTGTTCTCACATGATCTAGGATGTCCATCCATTCGCTCACTCATTGGTTCTATATGGAGTTACTGACATGTAATTCCTGACCCAATAGAAATGATGATGGCAGCTGTTTTGTCTGACTCAAGTCTTTGTGAAATGATTGATGGTTCTCTAGGCCTTAATCCTTGCTGTTCTCTCTTCCTGCAATATTCTACCACTATCTAGTTTTTATGGCTGGCTTTTTTTTTTTTTTTTTTTTTTTGATATGGAATCTCTATGTCACCCAGTGGAGTGTAGTTGCCTGATCTCAGCTTAATGCAACCTCTACCTTCCAGGCTCCAGCAATTCTCCAACTTCAGCCTCCCAAGTAGCCAGAATACAAGGTGCATGCCACCATGGCCAGCTAATTTTTGTTTTTTTTTTGTAGAGATGGGGTTTTGCCATGCTGGCTAGGCTGGTCCCAAACTCCTGGCCTCAAGTGATCTGCCTACCTTGGCCTCCCAAAGTGCTGGGATTACAGGTGTGAGTCACTGCACCCGGCCTGCTGGTTTCTTCTTGTTGGTCAGATTATCTTGCCCCATTTTCTCTCTAGCTCTCTGCCGAGATTTGTTGTCACAATAGCATTGACTGTTGTTGAAATTACTTTGCGTATTGGCTTATTTGTCGGTTTCTTCTCACTAGAATGTCAGCCTCACAGGAGCAGGGACTTAGCCTGTCCTAGTGCATGCATAGTGCTGGGGACTAGGACAGTGCCTGGCACATAGAGAAATTTGATAATGTTTGATAAAGGAATGAATGGGTGCTCACTTCAGCAGCATATATACTAAAATTGAAACGACACAGAGAAGATTAGCATGGCCCCCGCGCAAGGATGACACGCAAATTCGTGAAGCGTTCCATGTTAAAAAAAAAAAAGGAATAAGTGGATTTTGTAGATAAGGATGCAGATTCAGGGCTGGGCATGGTGGCTCACATCAGTGATCCCAGCACTTTGGGAGGCTGAGATGGGCAGATTACTTGAGGTCAGGAGTTTGGGAGCAGCCGGGCCAACATGCCTCTGCTAAAAAAAACCTACCTCTGCTAAAAATACAAAAATTAGCTAGGAGTAGTGTCAGACGCCTGTAATCTGCACTCAGGAGGCTGAGGCAGGAGAATCTCTCCAACCCAGGAGTCAGAGGTTGCAGTGAGCCCAGATCGTGCCACTGCACTCCAGCCTGGGCGACGGAGCTAGACTTCGTCTCAAAGAAAAAACAAAAACAAAACCCAAAAGGATGCAGATAGATATAGAGAAGGTAAAGACTGGTACTGAGCATGAAATTATTTAATTACAGACTCAATACTAAACAACCATGAGAATTGCACTTACAGAATGCAGAGTGCTAATTGAAAGACAATAGCACAACTAGGCTAGGTGCAGTGGCTCACACTTGTAATCCCAACACTTGGAGAGTCCAAGGCGGGTGAATCACTTGAGCCCAGGAGGTAGCTGGGCAAGATGGAACACACTTATTCAGGAGGCTGAGGTAGGAGGATTGCCTGAGCCTGAGAGATGGAAGCTGCAATCAGTTATTATTGTGCTACTGCTCTCTAGCCTGGATGACAGAGTGAGGTCCGGTCTCAAAAACAAACAAACAAAAAAACAGAAAACAACTAACAAATATAGGTGAGGTAAAGGGAGATGTGAGAAAATGTGCAAATGTAATAGCTAAAAGTTGCCTGCGGTTTACAATGGAGAGGCCTACAAATGAAACACAATCATGCCATTCTTTTCTTGGTTTTCATTATTCTGAACCTTTGTAGCTTTATTTGAAAGAAGTGCTTCTCATGTGGTAAAGAAATATTTAAAACTTAACAATTCCTTAACTTTATGTTAGCTTCCTTCTGTTAAAAGAAAGTTACATTTCTTAATCGCAACTATGAGATATTAACATTTAAAAATATTTTTCCTATTTGTCAATCCTGTATCCATTTACATATCTATAACAAGATCTATGCCTATACCTATCCATCCATGCCCAAAAAGGCCTCATCTTACATTCAGGAAAATTATTTCTGGCTGGTAAAATTTGTTTTTCTTCTCTATTTTTTTTTTTTTTTGCTGAATTTTATTTATTTATTTTTTATTTTCATTATCTACCTGGAGATATTTTGCTGAGTTTTAATGCTTTACAATGTGTGTGTTTGTGTATACATATATGTGTATGTATTTATAAAATATCACTTTTGCAAGAAGAAAAGTGACTTTAAAAAAACAACAGCCGGCCCGGGCACGGTGTCTCACGCCGGTAATCCCAACACTTTGGGAGGCCGAGGTGGCTGGATCACGAGATCAGGAGATCAAGACCATCCTGGACAATGTGGTGAAACCCCGTCTCTACTAAAATACGAAAAATTAGCCAGGCCTGGTAGCGCAGGCCTGCAGTCCCAGCTACTCGGGAGGCTGAAGCAGGGGAATTGAAGCCAGGAGGCGGAGGTTGCAATGAGCCGAGATCATGTCACTGCACTCCAGCCTGGTGATGGAGCAAGACTCGTTTAAAAAAAAAAAAAAAAGAAAAACAGATATACCAAAATGTTCATTTTGGATGGTAGAAATATTAAAAATTATTTGTTTCTTTGTATTTTTACTGAAAAATATTTTAATTCTAAAAAAGAAATTTTAAAAAAGAAAATGCGAATCTAAGATTAGTGCATGAGAGTTAAGAGACCCACAGAGGGCAAACACCATCAAGGTCAAAGCTGAGTGAGTCCTGGGTGAGAAGTGTCTTTTCAGCCAGGGGAGATTTTCCATGCAGAAGGGACTGGGCATCATCTGCCAGGTACATGGACAGAGATGTGTGCCATTAGAAGCTGAGCCTCTCATACCCCACCAGCATCCCTCAGGAGGACCCTGGCTTTCTCAAGGCCACAGCCTTTAGTTTCTGGAAAAAAATGCTTAAGCACTGAAAGGATTAAGTTCTCACAGCTCTTATAGCATGATGTGTAGATGCAGAGTTTCCAATCATTTTCTTTTTACATATATATTTTTTTAATTTTTATTTATTTTTCTGAGATGGAGTCTCACTGTCACCCAGGCTGGAGTGCAGTGGTACAATTTTGGCTCACTGCAATCTCCACCTCCTGGATTTAAGCTCTTCTCCTGCCTCAGCCTCCTGAGTAGCTGGGATTACTTACAGACCCCTGCCACCGTGCCCACCTAATTTTTTTTGCAGTTTTTAGTTGAGATGGGGTTTCACCATCTTGTCCAGGCTGGTCTTGAACTCCCGATCTCACGATCCACTGGCCTTGGCCTCCCAAAGTGCTAGGATTACAGGCGTGAGCCACCCCGCCCAGCCTCTTTATATTTTACAAGATGGATGACAACTAGATGACAACCTTAGCTCAGAGACCTGTCCAGCCCCTCTCAGAGCCAGGCACAAAACAGACCCCTGTCCAGCCCGTCACAGAGAGCCAGGCACAAAACAGGTGCCCATGAGTGTAAGTCAATCTGAAACAGGCAGAACAAGAGCATCAACTGAGTAATTTCTTTTTCTTTTTCCAATAAGAACATTTGCGTTGAGAGGAAGCCACGGGAAGAGATGTGATGAAACACTACACGGAGGGAGGGAGGAGCCTCCAGGTGGGTTGGAGTGAGTGCCATGTAGGGTAGTGGGCAGGGGAGAGAGGGGCAACCTGTTCTATAATATTGAAATCACCCATGTGTGTGTCCAGTTTTTCACTGGGCTGTGATGTCCTTCCAGGGTCCGTGTGTAGCCCCCTCCCCATCGCCTAGCAGGGTGCCTGACTCCCCTGAGTCCTCAATAAACGTTGAACTGGCCGGGCGTTGGGCACAGTGGCTCATGCCTATAATCCCAGCACTTTGGGAGGCCGAGGCGGGTGGATCACCTGAGGTCAGGAGTTGGAGGCCATCCTGGCTAACATGGAGAAACCCTGTCTCTACTGAAAGTACAAAAATTAGACGGGCGTGGTGGCACGCGCCTGTAATCCCGGCTACTCGGGAGGCTGAGGCAAGAGAATCGCTTGAATCCGGGAGGAGGAGGTTGCCGTGAGCCGAGATCGAGCCACTGCACTCCAGCCTGGGTGACAGAGCGAAACTCCGTCTCGAAATAAATAAATAAATAGACTTATAAAATAAGCATTGAACTGAACAGAGGCAGCTCTTATATCTGTCCAGTCTCGAGCTTATGCAGAGGCCAATGTCCTCTTGTTCCTTTGGAGCAACTATTTATTGGTCATTTAAAGGACTAATTGAAGACATTCTGTAGGTCAAGTCTGCCCGGAGTGGAGGGAGCTGCGCAGACAGCTGGTCCTCTGCACCGGTTTGCAATTCGGCCCCTGGAAGCAGCGGGAGACGTCGAAGGAGGCGAGAAGGTGCGTGCGCCTCTCTCACCAGGCCCGCGGATGCTGGGTGGTACCCAAGGAGGCGCTCAGATCGCTGGAGCTGGAGCTCAGCCGGGGGTCTTTTGCGGGACCAGCATCCACCCCAGAGCATCTTTGGCCCTTCTGTTTCACTGAACTCGCCTTCCTCAACAGGAAAGTGGGAAGACCGCTCACCTACAGGACGGTGTGGAGTGGGGAAGAGGGCGCAGGGAGAGGCTGCGGAATGCGCGGCGCACACGCGAGCTGGCATCACCGGGGATTCCCGCGGGCTCGGAGGGACTCCGGGGCGCTGGCAGCGAGGACCCCCAGGCCAGTCTGGGCCCTCGGAGGCCTCAGTGGCCCAGGCCCGCCCAACCTCCGCGCGCGGCCCTCCCCTGGGCTGCCGGGAAGCGGGCAGAGGGGCGCACCGGGCGGCGGGCGGGGACCCGGGGACGGCCGGGAGCGCGGGGACCCAGGACGCACGGGGCGGGCCGGGCGGCGCGCGCCTCGCGCCTTCCCCCTCCCTCGCGGCCCGAGCGCGAGCCGCCGTGACGTCACGGGCCACCCGCCAGCCCCGCGCTCCTCCGGGCAGAGCGCGTGTGGCCGCCGAGCACATGGGCCCGCAGGCCGGGCGGGCTCGGGGCGGCCGGGACGAGGAGGGGCGGCGAGGAGCTGCGGGAAAGGATGTGCCCCAGGACCCTCGGCACCTTCCAGTGGATTTCCTTGCGCAAGGGATGTTGTCGGCCCCGGTGACCTGTGGAGACCCGGCCAGATCTGCCCTCCGGTAAGTTCCAATTTTGTCCCCTGCATTTCTGGAAACTCTCGAGCCTTGGCCTTGGGCAGGGATGCGCTGTGAGGAGTCGGATGGAGGAAAGGGGCTTTCGGAATCCAGTGCGTGTGTGCTAAGCGTGCACCGTCCTCGTCACCAGCCTCAAGACTGGAGGCGACTTTGGGCATTTGGGGAGGGGGAGGGGAGGGGGATGACACCGAATGCCCGGTGCTTAGAGGCAATTCTGGATTTATGAACTTGATCAAAGGCCTATAAACTAATCTCTAAAAATAGACCCCTCTGCAGTCAGAACGGATTTGGGGCCACGATGTGGTTTGGAGGCCCCTCTGGCGAAACTAGAGGTCTGTGAATGTGTGATCTTGCCTCCATCCTTTGACCATCACTCTCTCCTTCCTCCCACACCCCCTCGGGGCTGGGCGAAGGTGATTTCCAAAAACTCTGTAACTCTGTGTTTTGAGGCTTTCTCTGCTTTTACATCGCCTGTGTGGGTTTGTTGGGTGCTCCTAAACCCTCATCATGGTAATTCTTCTTGGCTGGGCTGTCGATTTAATTAGGTTTGCCTTCTCTGGCTAACGTGCTCTTATTTATGCCAGTGTTTGTGGTTCTCGGTGTAGCCTTTCAGGAAGCACAGCCATGAAGCTGCATGTGTCTGTGTGTGGATACCTCATGCATTTTCCCGATGGTTTGCAGGCATGGAAGATTCTTCTGTTCACCCAAGCTCCTGACTTTAAGCCCTTCTAGAACATTAGAAAGGAGAAGAAATCACGTGCAAGGGGTTTAGGGACAAGAGGGTGAGATTTTGGTGTTTCTTTTCTGGTCTTAGGTTTTCCAGAGAGAGGCTGTTAGCCCAGCTCTCTCGCACTCCACCACTGTGTGAATCCTGGCTACAGGGATTATTTCCTTGCCGCGGGAAAAAACCCTAGAGAAATATGTTTGTGTGTGGTGGGTGGGCGGGGGCCCTGAGGATGCAGGGACCGTGTCTGCTGTGTTGTCTGTTATAAGATGTTGCAGACCTATTTTGCATACTGAGCGACAAGTTGAGACTTGTTCAACTTGACACAGTCCTGTGGTCACAGCGAATCTTTCTGAAGCTCTCATCAGTCAAGAAGAGGGTTGTATCAATCCTCAGAACCCTGAGTGGAACTTTCTAAAGGATTTATTAGGAGAAAAGCCTTCATGGAAGCTGCGGGACAAATACAGAATCCATGTGTGGAAGAAACCTCGTGGCCTGGTCTCTATTATTTGAGACGAGCTACGTCTTGGAGGTGAGGACATGCCTTGTGGTCTAAAGCTTCGGCACAAGGGCCCAACTGGAATTCCATTTATAGGTACCACGCTGGAAAGGCAGGGTGGCTCCACCGTGGGGTATATGCTGTGCCCACTGAATGCACAGAGGGGATTTGTTAAGTGGTTATGTGGTTGTTTTGCCTGGTTAAGAGCGGTTTATTCTTGTTGCTTTATCTACCTTGAGTGCAGATTTTTTGCATAAACTGGCCTCTCTTGAAAAATAGAAGAAATCTGGTTTTTTTTTTCGGATTAACTTTCTTTTTCTTCTCTGTTAAACCATCCCCTGCTCCCCGGCCCCAAACACACACACTTCCATGTTGTATGTTTCTGTGGCTAGAGCTTTTCTGGACTGGAAAGAGGGAGTTCTTCCCTCTGTTCTGACATGTTTGACCCCCACTGGTTTATATGATTGCTGGTCTAAAAACCTGGTGAATTCTCACTGCCCACATCAAATCAGCTCCCTGTTCTTGAGGGTTTTTTCCGCCGCCTGAGTGGCAGGCAGGCACTCTGGCCGGGCTTCAGAGCCTGCGTTTGCCATGCCTGGGCCTTCTGCCTGCCCAAGATGGACACGTTTCTCCGGCAGCTCAGCCAAGCGATCTCCTGGACCGTAAGACACCCTGTTATTTCCTTCTGTGTATGTTGAGTGTCCCTGCATTTGGGCAGACCATTGGCAGATTATCTGGGGGAAGAGGAAGACCTTGGATAGATCTGCTGACCTCGTGATCCGTCCGCCTTGGCCTCCCATAGTTGCTGGTCCACGTTCTCTGGAGAGGCTGTGGCAGGCCTGCTGATGGCTGTCCTTTGCTATGTGTTTTATATATCAGGTGGCCCTCTGGACGTGTGGGTTTTTTATTTTGCATTTCTTTCCTTCCTTTCCCTTTCCTTTCCTTTCTTTCCTTTCTCAGAGTCTCGCTCTCTTACTCACGCTGGAGTGCCGTGGCACGATCTCGGCTCATGGCAACCTCTGCCTCCCGGGTTCAAGCATTTCTCCTGCCTCAGCCTCCCGAGTAGCTGGCCGTGCAACCACGCAAGGCTAATTTTTTGTATTTTTAGTAGAAACGGGGTTTCACCATGTTAACAAGGATGGTCTCGATCCCCTGACCTCGTTATCCGCCCGCCTTGGCCTCCCAAGGTGCTGGGATTACAGGTGTGAGCCACTGCATCTGGCCACATTTCCTTTCATACTTGGCTGCAGATATGACATCTCCTTGTTCTCTTGTTTTGCTTTTTGTTGTTTCCCGACGCTGATTCTCTTTAAGGGATCAGGACTACATCACACTCCCCAACTTATATTCCCAGTGTCTGTGGTGGGACGCTGACCCAGGATGGGAACAGAGGAACAATCTGGAATCATTTGGACCATCGAGTCCTGTGGACAGTCACTTCAAATATCATCCCTAGAGAGTCTCAGAAATTCCAGGCCTTGGGCTGGGCACGATGGCTCATGCCTGTAATCCCAGCACTTTAGGAGGTCGAGGCAGGTGGATCACGAGGTCAGGCGTTTGAGACCACCCTGACCAACATGGTGAAACCCTATCTCTACTAAAAATACAAAAATTATCAGGGCATGGTGGCACGCACTTGTAATCCTAGCTACTTGGGAGGCCGAGGCAGGAGAATTGCCTGAACTAGGGAGGTGGAGGTTGCATTGAGTTGAGATGGTGCCACTGCACTCCAGCCTGGGCGACAGAGTGAGACCCCATCTCAAAAAGAAAAAAACAGCCGGGCATGGTGGCTTATGCCTGTAATCCCAGCACTTTGGGAGGCCGAGGCGGGTGGATCGCCTGAGGTCTGGAGTTCAGGACCAGCCTGACCAACATGGAGAAATCCCATCTCTACTAAAAATACAAAAAATTAGCTGGGTGTGCTGAGGGATGCCTGTAATCCCAGCTACTCAGGAGGCTGAGGCAGGAGAATCACTTGAACCTGGAAGGTAGAGGTTGCAGTGAGCCAAGATCATGCTGTTGCACTCCAGCCTGGGCAACAAGAGTGAAACTCGGTCTCAAAAAAAAAACGGAACAAGCAAAGGCTACCCCTTGGCCTTGAGCAGGAGGACAGACTGTGTCCCCCACCCTCCCTACGTACCTCAGGCACAAACTTCAGAAACCTGAACATCCTGCATGAAGATACCTCGTGCTCTAGCTGCCGGCCTTTTCTGTAGCCATGGAGGAGGCAGAGACAAAGGGGCCAAGAGCCTTAGGTGAGGGCTGCCATGCTGGAAAGTTCTGGGCTGTGGGTGGGGGCAAGTCTCTTGGCTGGGTGCGATGGCCCACACCTTTAATCCCAACACTTTGGGAGGCCAAGGCAGGCAGATCATCTGAAGTCAGGAGTTCAAGGCCAGCCTGGCCAACATGGCAAAACTCTGTCTCTACTAAAAATACAAAAAAAAAAAAAAAAAAAAGGAAATCAGCCTGGCGTGGTGGCACATGCCTCCAGTCCTAGCTACTCGGGAGGCTGAGGCAGGAGGATTTCTTGAACCCGGGAGGTGGAGGTTGCAGTGAGCTGAGATTGCCATTGCACTTCAGACTGGGAGATAGAGTAAGACTCTGCCTCCAAAAAAAAGAACAGAAAAAGAAAAAAACAAAAAAAAAACAAACCAAACAAACAAAAAAGGAAGCCTCAGTCTTGGTACAAAATCTATAATTGTTATCTATAATCATTAGCAAGAGGCTGCAATCAGGCATACCACTTGACTTTGTGCCAAAACTAGGTTTCAGGATTTAATTACTATCAACCTTCACTGTGGATGGGAGATTTGAGCTCTTTTTTTTTTGAGCGGAGTCTTGCTCAGTTGCCTAGGCTGGAGTGCAGTGGCGCTATCTCGGCTCACTGCAGCCTCTGCCTCCGAGATTCAAGCAGTTTTCTGTCTCAGCCTCCCTATTAGCTGGGACTATAGGCACGCGCCACCATGCCCAGCTAATTTTTTGTATTTCAGTAGAGATGGGTTTTCACCGTGTTGGCCAGGATGGTCTCGATCTCCTGACCTGGTGATCCTCCCCTCTAGGTCTCCCAAAGTGCTGGGATTACAGGTGTGAGCCACTGTGCCTGGTGAGAGTGAGCTCTTTTAGCCATGATCTCTGCCTTCCCTTCATCCCCCAACAATGTCTTCTAAGTACCCACCTCTATCTTGGGTGTGTTTAGGTGTTGTAGGGACCCTAAGCATTATAAAGGTCGTGGTGGCCCCTCTCCCAGCCCTGTCATCAAAAACAAAAACAATGTCAGGGCATAAAACACAAGACTTATATACATGATGTGGAAATGGTCTCATTCATTTTTTAATTGCAAAGTCCCGAATTGTCTGTTTTTTTTCTTCCTCCTTTTTTTTTTTGGTGGGGAAGCATGGGATATTGTTTTGTTTATCTGCGTCTTTATTATCATTGACTGTGAAATTCTTGAGAATGGGCATCTCAGTGCCCCAAACAGCCCTGGTACTTTGCTGAATCAGGTGACTGTCAAGAACCACTGTTTCAACTCGGCATGGTGGCTCATGTCTATAATTTTTGCACTTTGAGAGGCTGAGGCAGGAGGATTGCTTGAGCCCAGGAGTTTGAGACCATCCTGGGCAACAGAGTGAGACCCTACCTCTGTAAAAAATAATAAAATAAAAATGAATAAATAAAGAACTTTTTGTCTTCAAGGAAACAAGAAGCAGCACAGTCTACAGTCATTATCTTTTTTTTTTCTTTTGAGATGGAGTTTCGCTCTTGTCGCCCAGGCTGGATTGCGATGGTGCGATCTCCACTCACTGCAACGTCTGCCTCCCAGGTTCAAGTGATTCTCCTGCCTCAGCGTCGTGAGTAGCTGGGATTACAGGCATGCGCCACCATGCTCGGCTAATTTTGTATTTTTAGTAGATACAGAGTTTCTCCATGTTGGTCAGGCTGGGTCCAACTCCTGACCTCAGGTGCTCCGCCCATCTCAGCCTCCCAAAGTGCTAGGATTATAGGGATGAGCCACTGCGCCTGGCCTAGTCATTATCTTTTTAGATGTGAGACAGGTTGGCATGGTGGGAAGTGGGGGTTTCACTACAGGGGGCTTGCCTGTAGGGAAAGTGCACTGATGAAAAAGAAGGAAAACAGGCCAGGCACGGTGGCTCACGCCTGTAATTCCAGCACTTGGGGAGGCCGAAGCCAGTGGATCACGAGGTTAGGAGATCGAGACCAGCCTGACCAACATGATGAAACCCCGTCTCTACTAAAAATACAAAAATTAGCTGGGCATGGTGTCACGTGCCTGTAATCCCAGCTACTTGGGAGGCTGAGGCAAGAGAATCGCTTGAACCAGGGAGTCCGAGGTTGCAGTGAGCCGAGATCATGCCACTGTACTCCAGCCTGATGACAGAGCGAGGCTCCGTCCCCACGCTCTCCACCCCCTAAAAAAAGAAGGAAAACAGATAGTAGCAGGAGGCACTGGGGATGTCTCAGAAAGTTGAGGACTGTAGATCTGGTTACTACTGGGCAAGTTACTTCTTTAAACTTCAGTTTCCTCATCGATAAAATGGGTTGCCGTGATGATGAAATATCATGAGCAGAATGTGTCTGGTAGAGGACCTGGGCTCATTGTGAGCACACAGTAAAAGTCAGCTAATATTATTACTGTTCCAATTATTGAGCTTTATGACTTCCTGTGGCTGCATGAAGTGGTGGTTTCTGAAGACAAAGGCAACATTCTAGTTTCCTAGATCTTAAGATGGCAGTGACTTCACTCTAATTCTTTGCAAGCATCAGAAACAAACCCTGGCTTATATAAGTAAGAAACAGACAAGAAAGTAAGTAAAGCTACAGAAGTGAGTCTTGCATGTCAGTCTGCCTTCGCAAGTTATTTCAGCTCACTGTGCCTCCATTTCCTCAGCTGCTGAGCAGGGGAGGAGAATCGCTTCTCTTTCCCAGGGATGGTGCACAGCACTTAGCAGAACGCTTAGCACAGAGGAAGTAAGCCCTTAAGTAAAACATTTGAGTAAAGCAATTATTATTTATTATTCTTCAGGGCTCTTTTTTTCTGGTGCATTAGCCCTCACATTGGCTACTTGCTTCAAGACTGATGAATGCAATTCATTTCCTGAGCAGTTGCTGTATGCCTGGCACTGTTTTAGCTGCTGGAGATTCATCAAGGAGCAAAAGAAACAAAAATCCCTGCCCTCCGGGAGCTCTGTCCTAGTGGAAGCCACACAGTAGTGGGGTGGGCTGGTCCGCAGAGACAGTTGGGGGAATAGATGAAGGCAGTGCAGGCAGAAACTAACTCTAGGGCAAAGTCACCCTGGCCCCACTGTGTTACAGTAAAGTGCAGGCTCCGGCACATTTTAGTTACTATGTAGTGGTGGTTGCTATGTTTATTATTATTATATTATTTTCCTCCCTCGTGAAATAGTAGCCTCCCGGCTGGGCACACTAATTCTCACCTGTAATCCCAGCACTTTGGGAGGCCAAGGCGAGAGGATCACAAGGTCAAGAGATCGAGACCATCCTGGCCAACATGGTGAAACCCCGTCGCTATTAAAAATACAAAAACTAGCTGGGCGTGGTAGCACACCCCTGTAGTCCCAGCTACTCGGGAGGCTGAGGAAGGAGCTTTTCTTGAACCTGGGAGGCGGAGGTTGCAGTGAGCCGAGATTGTACCACTGCACTCTAGCCTGGCAACAGAGCAAGACTCTGCCCCGCTAAAAAAAAAAAAAAAAAAACAACCAGCAGCCTCCCTTTCTTCCATTACCCTTTCTGAGTTATCTTTTTCTCAACAGTGCTTATGTTCCTAGTACATATGGCAATATGTCTCTCTTCTCCCACTACATTGTAAGCCATTCATTTCCTCCGGCATATGCGTGTTGTGTGTCTACTCTGTGCCAGGCATGGCTGTAGGTGCTGAGGATGCATAAAGGAAGAAAAAGGACAGATTTTCATTCTAGATCTTAGGTTACAGCTGGGTTAAACAGATAAGGAGCAGCAGACATAATAAAGAAGGATATGAATTGTGTATTCAAGAATATGAGGTGCGATGGGTCGGTGTCTGGAGGGCTGGGGCGGGGTGCTGCACGGTTAAGTTGGCCGGTCAGAGTCAGGGCAGGTTCCATGGAGGAGCTGACGTTAGCCTCCACCTGAAGGAGGGGAAGGATGGGTGTCTCGGGCTCTGGGAAGAGCTAGGACAGAGGTGGAGGCAGCAGTGAGCCTGTGGGGGTGAGGAGCAGCCCGGAGAAGCTGGTGTGAGCAAGGAGAGAGTAGGAGAAGTCGGAGAACCCTAGCAGCAGGCAGTGTGGAGCCTCACAGAAAGCCTGCAGGAAGCCACAGAGTCTGTCTTTTACTCTGTAAAATGGGGAGCCTTGTAGTGTGTTTTGTTTGTTTTTTAAAATATTTATTTATTTTTTAAGAGACGGGGTCTTGCTATGTTGCCCAAGCTGGAGTGCAGTGGCTATTCACAGGCGCGATCCCACTACTGATCAGCACGGGAGTTTTGACCTGCTCCATTTCCGACCTGGGCCGGTTCACCCTTCCTTAGGCAACCTGATGGTGCCCTGCTCCTGGGAGGTCACCATATTGGTGCTGAACTTAGTGCGGATAACCCATTGGCATAATGCACTACAGCCCAGAACTTCTGGACTCAAGTGATCCTCCAGCCTCAGCTTCCCAAGTAGCTGGGACTACAGGCATCATGCCCATTGTATTTTGCTTGTTTTGAGACAGAGTCTCGCTGTCGCCCAGGCTGGAGTGCAGTGGGGCAATCTTGGCTCACTGCAACCTCTACCTCCTGAGTTTAAGTGATTCTTGTGCTTCAGCCTCCTAAGTAGCTGGAATTACAGGTGTGTGCCGCCACGCCTGGTGAATGTTTTTATTTTTGTAGAGATGGGCTTTTGCCATGTTGTCCAGGCTGGTCTCGAACTCCTGACCTCAAGTGATTCGCCCGCCTCAGCCTCCCAAAGTGTTGGAATTATAGGCGTTAGCCAATGCGCTTGGCTTCTTTGCAGTGTTTTAAAAAGGAAAGTAATTTGATCTGACTTAGCTTTTGAAATGGTCAGTCTGGCTGCTGTGTTGAGAAGAAACTAAATCAGGAGCTAGAGCACCAGGAGAAACATGCACAGGATGTAAGTGCCCAGGCCAGGCTGGCAGAGGTGGATGGGGCTGCAGGAATTAGACTTCTAGCTTTCTAGGCTGTTCGCCGTTGTATCCGCAGCATCTTTTTTTTTTTTGAGACGGAGTCTCGCTCTGTCACCCAGGCTGGAGTGGCCCGATTTCGATTTACTGCAATCTCCGCAATCCAGGTTCAAGTGATTCTCCTGCCTCAGCCTCCTGAGTAGCTGGGATTATAGGGGTGTGCCACCACGACTCGCTAATTTTTGTATTTTTAGTACAGATGGGGTTTTACCATGTTGGTCAGGCTGGTCTTGAACACCTGACCTCGTGATCTGCCCACCTCGGCCTCCCAAAGTGCTGGGATTATAGGCGTAAGCCACCGCGCCCGGCTATCCCCAGCATCTTAAACTGAGCTCTCCATCCGGTAGCTGCGAGCCCTATATGGGTATTGAGCACTTAAAAGGAAATTGAGATGTAATGTATGTGTTAAACACATATTGAATTTCAAAGACTTAGTGAGAAGGAAGAGTAAGGTATTTCTTTCTTTCTTTTTTTATTGAGACAGAGTCTCACCTGTTGCCCAAGCTGGAGTGCAGTGGCACAATCTTGGCTCATTGCAACCTCCGCCTCCCGGGTTCAAGAGATTCTTCTGCCTCAGCCTCCCAAGTAGCTGAGATGACAGGTGCGCACCACCATGCCTGCTAATTTTGTATTTTTAGTAGAGATGGGGTTTCCCTATGCTGGCCAGGCTGGTCTCAAACTCCTGACCTCAGGTGATCCCCCAACTCAGCCTCCCAGAGTGCTGGGATTACAGGCTTGAGCCACTGCGACTGGCCTGTTTATTTATTTGAGACAGGGACTCACTCTGTCACCCAGGCTGGAATGCAGTGGTGTGATCATAGATCATTACAGCCTTGACCTCCCGGGCTCAGGTGATCCTCCCACCTCAGCCTCCTGGGCAGCTGGGACCACAGATCTGTGTCGCCATGCCCAGATGATTTTTGTATTTTTGGTGGAGCTAGGGTCTCCCTGTGTTGCCCAGGCTTTCTTGAACTCTTGGGCTCCAGCAATCTGCCTGCCTCAGCCTCTTATGTTGATAGGGTTACAGGCCTGAGCCACGGTGCTCTGCCAGGATATCTCAATAACCAATTAATTCCTTGATGGTAATTACTTATTGAACTTATATAGTTTTGGATATATTGGGTTAAATACAAATTGATTCATGTTATTAAAATTTCACCTGTTTGTTCTAACTTTATGGTTACTAGAAAATCTAAAGTTACATGTGGCTTGAATCACGTTTTCACTGGCTAGAACAACGCCTTGGACAAAGTTGGCATTTACTGAATCGAATGTGTGGGTGAGGCACAGGGCTTCTATTGTGAATGAGAAACCATCCCCGTCTTCTGGAAGCTTCCAGGGTGGGAGGGAGGCACAGTGCAGATGTAACTGCAAGGAGAGAAAGAAGGCAGGTTGAAGTGGGACCGCAGCCAACCAGGCCTGCCGCAGCTCAGAAACTGGAAGAGCCTTGCCAAGAGGAAAGGAAGACGATGGGGTGTTGGGTCTCAGCCTGGGCCTTGGTGACAGCAGTGGGCTGGCAGTGCAGAGGTTTGAGGCCTCGGACTGCAAGTCCTCTAAGCTGGCTGGTAGTGTAGGTGGAGGTGAAAAAGGCAGGTGAGGCGGGGGGCGAGAGGCAGGATACCCTGGAGAGCCTGAATGACCCGGCATAAGTGATTTCAAATGGGTCCTGTCAACTGAGCACTTTTAAAGGATTGTCAGCAAGGAGTAACTTCCCAGACATATATCTAGAAAGACGACAAACTCGGCCAGGCGCAGTGGCTCACACCTGTAATCCCAGTACTTTGGGAGGCCGAGGCGGGCGGATCACGAGGTCAGGAGATCGAGACCATCCTTGTTAACATGGGGAAACCCCGTCTCTACTAAAAATACAAAAAATTAGCCAGGCGTGGTGCTGTGTGCCTGTAGTCCCAGCTACTCTGGAGGCTGAGGCAGGAGAATCGCCTGAACCTGGGAGGCAGAGGCTGCAGTGAGCCAAGATC
>CAUYLG010073836.1:0-27077 GCA_963573385.1 Cacajao melanocephalus | reverse complement strand
ATTTTCTTACAGGGTTTTTATGGTGTTAGGTCTTATGTTCATGACTAAAACACCAAAAGCATTGGCAACAAAAGCCAAAATGGACAAATGGGACCTAATTAAACTCCAGAGCTTCTGTACAGCCAAAGAAACAATCATTAGAGTGAACCGGCACCGACAGAATGGGAAAACATTTTTGTAATCTACCCATCTGACAAAGGGCTAATATCCAGAATCGACAAAGAACTAAAACAGATTTACAAGAAAAAACCAAACAAACTCATCCAATAGTGGGCAAAGGATATGAACAGACACTTTACAAAAGAAGACATGCACGAGGCCAACAAACGTATGAAAAAATGCTCATCATCACTGGTTATTAGAGAAATACAAATCAAAACCAAATTGAGATACCACCTCACGCCTGTTAGAATAGTGATCATTAAAAATCTGGAGACAACAGATGCTGGAGACAATGTGGAGAAATAGGAACACTTTTACACTGTTGGTGGGAGGGTAAATTAGTTCAACCATTGTGGAAGACAGAGTGACGATTCCTCAAGGATCTAGAAATAGAAATTCCATTTGACCCAGCAATCCCATTACTGGGTATATACCCAAAGGATTATAAATTGTTCTATTGTAAAGACACATGCACACATGTGTTCATTGTGGCACTGTTTACAATAGCAAAGACCCGGAACCAACCCAAATGCCCATCGATGATAGACTAGACAAGGAAAATGTGGCACATATACACCATGAATACTATACAGCCATAAAAAATAACTAGTTCATGTCCTTTTTAGGGAAATGGATGAACCTGGAAACCATCATTCTCAGCAAACTGACACAAGAACAGAAAATCAAACATTGCATGTTCTCATTCATAGGTGGGTGTTGAACAACGAGAACACATGGACACAGGGAAGGGGGCATCACACATTGGGGTCTGTTGGTGGGGGCTATGGGAGGCACAGTGGTGGGATGGGGAGGGTGGGGAGGGATAACATGGGGAGAAATGCTAGATATAGGTGATGGGGGGATAGAGGCAACAAATCACATTGCCATGTATGTACCTATGCAACAATCCTGCATGATCTGCACATGTGCCCCAGAACCTAAAGTACAATAGAAAAAAGCACTCATTAAATGCTAATAGTATAATACTTCATAAATAATGAGAAATAACAATTATACAATTTATATAATTATAAATAATTATGTAATTCTATTAAAATAATTATAAATAGTTATTAGATAAAGTTATGTTTCTTAGTTTTTATTTGTTGGCTATGTTTGTTTGATTTGTCGGATGCTGCAAAAATGTGTGAAAGAAAAGGAGCAATCCCAAAAGGTCAAGAATAAAACTAGGATGAGAGGGAATGTTTTCCTTTGCCATTCCTAGAAGTGGACACTTATTTACAGAAAATAATTAGAAACTGATATCTTCTACTGTAATTGGAGGCCGCTTAAAATGGGTCCTGTACTTCGAATAGCAGGAAATGTGCTCTAGTACTGAATGTATTAGTAGCTTACTATGTGACCCTAGGCAAACGCCATTCATTTTCTGAATCTCAGTTCTCCCCTCCATTAAAGGAAGTGGCTTCATTACACATTGTACACACATAGCAAAAAATATCACACTGTACCCTGTAAATATGTGCAATTATTATGTGTCAATTAAAAATAATAATAAAAAGAGAGATAGAACACATTTAATATTAAAGTTGAGAGGAAAAAAAGAGAGGGAGGGAAAAGAATGGCAGAGGTAGATAGAATCCATTTTGCATAAAACTATTTTCCAATTACTTGAAATTGATACTTAATGTTTGAAATCCCTTATAGTATGGAAAGGCAAAACCATGTGAATGAACAAAAATGCCAAGAATAACACTGCTAACAATGATTTTCTAAAAAGTAGATGTTTGAATTGGGTTGCTTCTAAGGGTCATCTACAGTTGCTTTTCTGAGAATTTCAAGCCCATACAGAATGGCCATACCCCCCACAGAGTACTTATTTTAATGAAGTCTTCATATTTAGTTATTTTAACACACTACATATTCATTTTCAAGGCATTTTAATTTTGAGACCACTATTGACGATGTGTTAATTTTAGTGTCTGATCATCAATCATTCTCGCTTAAGATACACACTATAGTTAATTCTTTAAAACTTTCTTTTTAAAGACATTGGAATTAAGGAGTAAAATGTACAAATAAAATCAAAATAGAAATAATTTTCAAATCTGACTTTCTTTCCACATTATGTTTTGTTTAGGTTGCTATTAAAAATGAGTTGGTATTTCCTGTCTGACAGCAATAGGAGGTGTTACAAGCTTTCAGAACGAAGAGAAAGTAGCCCAAATTACTTACGTGCTCTTAGACATGTCATGAAGTCCCTCGAGTGATTCTAGCTGTACTAATAAAGGCTGCAGCCTGTACTTCTCTGGCCCATCATGCATTCCAAGATCCCAAAGCTTTCAGGCTGTCAGCAATGGAAATATTTGTGACAGCGATTCAAAGACAGTCTTGGGGGAGATAGCTATCTAGAAGATTGCAGGGAATTGGTGTTATCTTCACATGCACATCAGCACCCAGACGGCAAAACAAGAACCCATGATCAAAGATATTTAGGAAAACATAAAGGAAGGACTTCCTAATGACCAGCCACTTACAGGCAGTGACCTCCTTGTCACTGTAAGAAGGCAAGTTAATGTTAGGTAACCTCTTAATGGTAAGGCCAGGAGATAAAACTTAGGGTGGCGGGTTTGGCCTTAATGAACATCACCTTCCCTTCCACCGATGCTCTTAATTAGAAATGCTAGCTTTTTTTTTTTTTTTCTTGCGTTACTATTAACTAAACACCAGGCTTTACTTGGATTTCATTACTGTTTTCAGTAAATGACCTCTTTCTGTTATAGAAGCACCTCCAAGAAACCACATTGCGCTTAGTTGTCGTGTCTCCTTCGTCTGGAATCTGTGTCTTTCTTTACACTTTCTTTGTTTTTGTGATACTGACAATCCTGAAGATTCCTGGCCAGGTGTCCTGTAGAAGTCCTCCAATCTGGATTTGTCTGATGTTTTCCTCATTATTGGACTGGTAATATGGGTTTATTTAAAAGATTATACAAAGGTAAAGTTACATTATATTGGGGGGGTACAAGCTAACCATATGATATCAGTGATGATGTTAACCTTCATCATTTGGCCAGTCTGTGTCAAGGATATCAGATATTGAAGATCAACTTAATAAAATAGAGCATGAATACAAGATGAGAGAAAAAAGAATGAAAAGAAATGAACAAAGCCTCCAAGAAATATGAGACTATGTGAAAAGACCAAACCTACGTTTGATTGGTGTGCCTGAAAGTGACAGGGAGAATGGAACCAAGTTGGAAAACACACTTCAGGTTATTATCCAGGAGAACTTCCCCAACCTAGTAAAGCAGGCCAACATTCAATTTCAGGAAATACAGAGAACACCATAAAGATACTCCTTAAGAATAGCAACCCCAAGACACATAATCGTCAGATTCTCCAAGATTGAAATGAAGAAAAAAATGTTAAGGGCAGCCAGAGAGAAAGGTCTGGTTACTCACAAAGGGAAGCCTATCAAACTCACAGCAGATCTCTCTGTAGAAACCCTACAAGCCAGAAGACAGTGGGGGCCAATATTCAATATTCTTAAAGAAAAGATTTTTTCAACCCAGAATTTCATATTTAGTCAAACTAAGCTTCATAAGCAAAGGAGAAATAAAATCCTTTTCAGATGAGTAAATGCTGAGAGATTCTGTCACCACCAGGCCTGCCTTACAAGAGCTCCTGAAGGAAGCACTAAATATGGAAAGGAACAACCAGTACCAGCCACTGCAAAAACATACCAAATTGTAAAGACTATCGACTCTGTGAAGAAAGTGCATCAACCAATGGACAAAACAACCAGCTAGCATCATAATGACAGGATCAAATTCACACATAACAATATTAGCTTTTCTGTTTTTTAAACTTATGTGTATTTCAGGCCATAAATGTCTCTGTAAGCACACCTTTAGCTTCATCTTAAAATTTCAATGTGTATCTTCCTTAATATTTGGCTGCATATTTTCAAGTTTTCATTATCAGTTTTTTATTGATTCATAGTTTATATAGAATTGTGTCTCTTAATTTTAAAACATATGGGGATTGTCCAGCACAAACACACACACCTGTGTGCACACACACCCACATGTTATATACTTTGTCTCTATTTTCTGGTTGTTCTCAGTGGGAAAATTGGTCTGCAATAATTAGTTTCCCATTTCAGAAGCAGAACTCCAACTCCACTTTATTTCTGAACATTTCGTAAGGTTTACTTCTTCATAAAGATTTCCCTAATTATCCCAACTCCATTCTCTTCGCTTGGTATATCCTATCCAGTTCCATACAGTGTAATCAGCGCCTGTATTTCTGTCAGTGAGGGTTGTGCTCTCCCTTCTTTCCTGATTGTAATTGGACTCCTTCTCACGTCTCCGTACACCAAGGACATTATATTTAAGTTCATCCAAGTCTCACCTCACATATAGGAGGACTCTTCAAGGGTGTATTCTAATACCTGGCTGCCAGGTGAGTCTGCTGCCAGCCACACCCCTTAAGTGTACATCAACTATTGTCTGGCTGGCCACATAGGATTTTTTTCTCAGTCATTTTGCAAGCCAGGGACCTCTGGCTGGTGATGCTCCACTCAGGCCTCCCTCGGCCATGCCACCTGCTGCAGTAGATGGCCCATCCACTCAGCCTGCCCCAGCCAGGTCTGCCTTGTGCACCTGTTCCTGAGTTCTTGTCCCGCACCCAAAAAGAATGCGGATACACTGACAATCGAAGAGGGAGTAAAGCGGAGAGTGTTATTGAATGATGAAAACGGCTTTCAGTGGAGAGGGGATGTGAGGATGGCCCCCTATGTAAAGGCAGTAAAGTCTCCCCAATGTGACTGCATCTGGAGCTTTTACGGGCTCAAAATGGGGCAGGGGCAGGCCACAGGTAGTGTTGGAAAAGGCAACATTCAATTGGTTAAAAGGCATTATTTGGAAAGATTCCATTGGGAAAGGGTAGGCAAACAAGAACAGAAGTTCTTACCCTGGGTCACAGGTTTCATCTGGGACCAGCAGTCTGGTCTTTCAGCTTCAGACTGTTTTTGGGCTTGAAGGTGGGGTTGCACCAGGAACCCACCCCAGTCTGCCTAGGCATTTTTCTGCCCCCTGTCGCTATCATTGGCAGAGATGCTGCATGTCTTGCCCCATAGGTCAGTGACTGACTGATGCAAATGCTTGCTCCACCAGACACATGGCTGGGCACCCTCACAGAGGAGCAGTGCATGTGTTCCCACCTGGCCTCTCTCCTTATGTATCTGGCACTATGGCTTTGTTTTCTGAGGTCAGAAGCCTTGACAACCACAGAAGCAACATGAGTGCATCAAGCCCTGGCCTTTCTAGAGCTCAGATGAGGCACCCTGAAGAGATTCTGTCAGCTTAGGCTCTTACCACAATTGCTTAGAGAAAAAAAATGAGGGCACTTGGGAGTGATTCAATTATATAGACTGCAATAACTTGCTCTGCTATTGATTTTATATATTCAAGGAGTCTTTAAAGTGATTATTCTTGGAACAGGCAACCACCACCACATTGATTTCTGTAAAGTCGACAGAATCTGGGGAGGAGCCAATCCTGCTGGGCAGAATACATTTGGAAGCAAAGTCACAGACCCTTTTGAATGAGACTCTAGGGGGAAGATGTTGAATATGGAGGAACGAGCAAGGGGAATGGCTTGAGGCGGACTGCTTTAAACACAGCCAGCATGGTCCATTTGTGCTCCTTTTTTCTTCATGTGCAAATTTGGTCTTACCCTTAGGACTGGACAGTCAGTTTTCTCCCTTCCTGCTCCAACCCTGGAGATTCTGGAGGCTGGGAGAAAAGGGGCACCAGAACAATAAATAAGTAAATGGCGATAAATAAATGGCAATTGCTTAGTCTTAATACCATTTATACTTGAGTTTTTATTTGCACATGAAACATGTGTATCAATAAAAAGGGCTAACATATTAGCACAACCATTTTTGGTAGATAGAGCATGGTTTATTATAGTTTTCCACCATAACTTTTATATTCAGAAATTCTTTGGTATAGCTGAAAATATATTTTAAGAAAGGATTATATGCTCTGACCCAATATTCCTATTTCTAGGGATATCCCCTAGGAAAGTAATTTGAAACACAGAAAATATATTTGTATATAAAATGATGATATATAATGAACTATTTTGAAAGTGAATGAGCTATACTTTACACTTGATCTTAGCCAAAAGGCCGAGAAGTAATGAATGAGCTATACTTTAAAAATAATTTAAATATTCAGTAATAATGATTGAAAGAATGAAATAGAGGTTGATGCACTTATAGTATGGTCTATCATATAGCCTTTAAAAATGTTTCCAAACAGGTTTTAATTATTTGGGGAAAGCATAGTAAATGTTGTGAAAAAAATGCCAAGTTCCTAATTTTAGTCATAATGCAATAATTTTGTACCCTAATGTAACTCCATAAAATATATGGAAAAATATTCTCAATAGTTAGCCCTGGGGATCCCAGGTGACTTTTCTTTCTCTATTTTTACTTTTCTATATTGTCTCAGTTTTCCTTAGTGAACAGAAATATTATACATACACATATACATACATGCATTGAAAAATCCACGTTAGAAGGAACTTTGGATCCTGAGGGTTAGAGCTTTGCTTACTTAAACTCTTCAGGCACTAAATGAGCCCTAAATGAATATAAATTTTTATATCCATTTAATTTTCCATCGAAATTCAAGCTTAAATGCTTATGCAGTTATTGAACCAATATCAAGAGCAATTTTACCAATTATTTGGAAGTCATGTTAAATGTGAATGCAGAGGCACACAACAGAAATGAGCCAAAGTGTCTGAGGCCAGATGTCATTCCATTTTCAGAAGATGATACTCCACTATGAGCATTAATCAGCCTCTGTCTTTCTCTAAATCCCATTCCCCTGGATTGGTGTGAGAGAAAAATTTCACACTTGCTTATTTTACTCAGAGACTGTGGTCTAATTTGATTCACTTATATTTGAGAGGGTTGGTATTTATAATTCACTATGGGTTTGGATTATTGCTACATTTTTTCACAGAGCCACCAAACTACACATCTCTGAGAAGCACCATTTTGTGCGTGCAGTGTGCCCTGGAGCACTGTGTGCAGGGTATCTCAGGGGACTGTTTTCCAGAAAGCATTCTTCATACGGCATTCTGGTGGGCACTATGCCCTGGAGTAGCAAGGTCCTGAATTTTACACAAATTCTTGCTCTACTCTACCTGATTCCTTCACCTCTCTCCTTCCCTCAAACTTTATAATTTTGTTGGGCTGAATTATTTAAGCTAGCCATGAATTGGAATAAGGATCAATGTAGGAGGAAGATGAGGTGGTAAAAAATTTAGGGAAATTTGACAGACCTTGCCCAAATCAGATTCTGTAATCCCTGAAATAGTATTTTACAACTTGATCCCTTAATAGAAGTCTACTGACTGTGCCATTATGGAAACTGGTGATCATATCAATACTGCATATCATTAGTATTATATTGTGATTTGCTCAGTTGGAATGGGAGCAATAGATTTCAAGCAGGATCATTAGTCTTGTTGGTTAAATTAAGTGGCTGGTCATCATGATTATGGTATATGCAACAATTTAATCAAAGCCAACAGCTCCCCACCTCCCACCAAAAAACCCAAAGGATTAATGTAGTTTTTTTTTTTTTTAAATGGAGTACGTTAGTCAGAATGACTAGTCTAGTCTATGCTGCAGTAAAATAAACACTCCATAGTCTCAGATTTATAAGAACAAAGATTTATCTTTCATTTATGTCAGTCTGATGTGGACTGGGATCTTTCCTGATTTACACTCTTCCAGGCGGAGACTCAGGAGCTCAGGCCATTCTGCTATTTCATCAACTTGAAATCCTTTGATTCTGACTGTGTAGATAGATTACACAGAAAAGAAGCAAACAGAAAGTGCTCCCATTCTTAATTGTCTAGGACCAGAAGCAACAGATCCGTTAGACTTGATAATTAGGCACATGACCCCCAAAAGATGTATAGGTACTAGATATTTGGTGAGAATTAACAGCCTCTGCCACAGGCAGTACGTGAAATATTGTATTCTAGCTGGGAGAATTTGTTTCCATTAGAAAGCTCATCCATCTTGTGTGGCAGCCTAGTGCCTGGTGGGCTCATGTGTGAGTCCCCCAAGGAGAAACCATCTGTCTAGAGGGCCAGAGAGTTTCCAACATCAAACCCAGTTATTCCTTCAACCATAGCCCACTTTGGTCATATTTTCTTTAAACTAACATGTGCGTTCACACATTACTGCAAGAAATGTGTGTACCCTGTCACTCTTTGGGAGTCATTCCTTGCAAATTGAGACATCTCTCTCTGGATTTTGTTTGCCTTATTGCTTTTGCCTATAATGACCCCCCTAGTCTAACTGCAACCAATACTTGTTGAAAGCCTTACTTTCTTAAGACACACTTGGGATGGGTATAGTTATGAAGCCTTCTCTTATCCTATCGACTCAATGTTCATTCACTTAACAGACATTTACAGCAGTAAATAACATACACAAATTTTCTGATATTGCAGAGTATACCTTCCAGTTGAAGGAGACAGTAGTAAAGAACAAGTTATTCTTGTGCCAATTATTATAACAGCTATTGAGGAAAATAAAATGGTCATGTAATGAAGAGAGGTGGGATACTTTGGTTTGGGCAAAGGCCTTTTTGAGAAGGTGACACGTGGGCTGACACCTGAACACTTGAACGTGTGCTCTGTCTTTCATCTGGGGCCCCCAGCAATGTGTTTGTACTACTTATAAGATACTTCTCATAATCTATATGTTGTTTATTTTATCTCTACCTCCTGGCCCAATCTCTTAGAGTGTGAGCTCTTTAACGGCAAAAACTGTTTCATTTATCTCTTCATTGAAACTTAAAGTTTCAATTTTAATTATGACATTTCATTAAATGGTTAATGCCTAACATGATGTCTGACCCTTCATAGTTGCCCAACAAATGGAAACTCTTAGCTTACTGAAGACACACACATCTAAAGTGTTCAAATATGACTGCTGGCTAGGAGAGAATTGATTTGACTAAATGTATCATCAGGAGTAAATTGCAATGTTAAAAAACAGTTTCCTTACCTCCAGCTTGACAGTGAGTTGATCTTTCTGTGGCATCTTTTAAGTCAAACAGCATAGCCAGTCATCTCCACTTCATCCATACATCACTCTGAGCACACAGCGAACCCAAAGGGTTTACTTGACATCCAAGCACATTCCTCAGGTAATTTTTTGGTTACAGCTCATGCTTAGAAGAATAGGATAACATATGTCTGCCTGCAGACTACAGCATCTTGTCAAAGACCATATGGAGGAGGGTGAAATGCTGTAGCTATCAATAAGTCTTGACCAATTTCTGGGATAGTGGGTGTAGAAGACCATACTGGACTGGACTTAACACCTTTGTCAGTACAAAGTGAATGATATCATTCTATTTTTATTATCATTATCATTACTATTATTACTATTAGTATGTGCCTGAACAAAGCCCTCGGCATGTTTTAATTCGTTTAATCCTACCAACAGCCTTATGAGATAGATTTGATTATTTTCTTCATTTTACATAGGAAGAAGGGAGGCTCTATGAAGTTTGGAAACTTGTCAGGGCTCCAGAGTTGGTAAGTGGTACAGCCACATTTGAAATGTGCAGTCTAACTTCAGAGCCCACGTATGACATCACTATTCTAAGACAGACAACTTTTCCTCAAATTTATACACAATTCAGGGTAGCTTTTGTCTAAGCCAGGAGCCCACATAACTGTCTGTCCAATGCTTTAGCACTTACCAAGCACTTTCACATCTATGATCACACTTGAAACTCATAAAAACCCTACATAGGGCAGGGTGAAGTGGCACCCTCTGGGGCATCTTCCCACATCACACTTGTTTCTATAGGAATTGCCCCTGACTCACAATATTGAGGGCCAGAAACCATGCTTATTCCATATGGATTCCCTCCTTCTGCCAACTCTCACTGATGGAACCATGAGTGAGCATTTATCTGAAGCTTAGCCAACTGAAATCTCTTTCCTGGGAGTTTGGAACTGGCCAATTAAGATGCTAATCTATTGATTGATGGCACCAAACCCATGAAGAGATAGAGGTTCAAGGTCAAAGTGACTGTTTTCTGCTATATTCATGGATGGACAGAGAAGCCCCTTGTATGGAGACAAGAATAAAGAAACACAAAAAGATCCTCAAAGATCTAGAACCAGAAATACCATTTGACCCAGCAATCCCATTACTGGCTATATACCCAAAGGAGTATATATCATTCTGCTATAAAGACACATGTGTGGTGTATGTTTATTGCAGCACTATTCACAATAGAAAAGACTTGGAACCAACCCAAATGCCCACCAATGATAAAATGGATAAAGAAAATGTGGCACATATACACCATGGAATACTATGCAGCCATATAAAAGAATGAGTTCATGTCTTTTTCAGGAACGTGGATGAGATTGGAAACCATCATTCTCAGCAAACTAACACAGGAACAGAAAAACCACCAAACACCACATGTTCTCACTCATAAGTGGGAGCTGAATAATGAGAACACATAGACACAAGGAGGAGAACATCACACACCAGGGCCTGTTGGGGGTTGGGGGCAAGGGGAAGCATAGCATTAGGAGAAATACCTAATGCATGCAGGGCGTAAAACCTAGATGACAGGTTGATGGGTGCAGCTATGTAACAAATCTGCATGTTCTGCACATGTATCCCAGAACTTAAAGTAGTTTTTTTAAAAAAAACAAAAAAATAAATAAAAAGAAAAGAAAAGAAAAAAAAGAGAGAGACACAAAGAAATGGAGACAAAAGTCCAAGGTTTCAGGTAAATTGAGAGTTGCTGCCCTTTATAAGATGCTGGTGAACTGGAACTCGTCCCTGTGAAGTTACTTTGTCTTTTCTTTCCTTCATGAGATATTACCATATTTTCTAATAAATACCCTTGCTCCAGTGTTTGTTTGGGGAAAGTATAAGAGGTTTATTTGTAACTTAATGAATCTTGACCATGGTGTAGGGTCATTTCCCCAAGTGAAAAACCAAGGAAGTGAGTGACATTTCCTATGCTTATAGGTATAAATGTTAGAATGAAGAAGGTTATCTACCCAAGCTCAGTGCACTTTCTACTCTAATAAACTACCTCTTTAGACTGTTCAATTTAAGCTACTATTTTATATGTTGCTTACTTGGATCCCAAACTACCAAATTAGGAAAACTCATAAGATTTTCTGACACATAGCCACACACTGCAGTCTCTTAACTTGGCACTGCCTGTCCTGTCTAAGGCAGGAAACTACATTTACTAGGATTCCCTTCCCCACATGAGAGGACTTGTCTGAGATTTTGAAAGCAGAATTGAAGCAGGATCATACTCCCATTGGTTGGAACAGTCAGGCACAAGGATGAGCCAGTACAGAAGTGCCTGGGGAGCCTCAACCAGCCCTCACTCTCTTCCTGCTGTTCATGAAGTTCATCTGGCTCTGCTGGCCCCACAGCAGCTTTAGGCCCACTTCCAGGTCCATGGCCACAGGCTGCACAATAGCAAAGTGCAAAGAGGCTTGTGATTCCATAGGACAAGAGTTTACCAGACGACTCCAACAATTCCCCCTTTGTGGTCCTGTGATGCAGTCAGTTGCACACTACTCATATTTTCCTGCGAGCTCTGACTTGGACACCCTCACTGATGCAGCAGGTGGATGGGGCTAGAGACTCCCCGCTTCTCCGACACCCATATAAAGACGTTCACTTTCCCATATCCAACATTTGTATAAATAGCAATTTATCAATGAAATCCTTTATTCTCATAATACTTACAGTGACTCTGTGCATAAGTAGAAAGGATAGTAAAAAATAAATGACAAGAATAACACTGTATTCAATGTATTGAGTGCTTATTACAGTCCAGGCTCATGCTAAGGGCTCTATGGGCATTACCTAGTGGTCCTCCAGATTCACTCTTATGTGGGGGCATTTCTGAGTTATGGTGGTCATTATTTTAGGAAAGAAAATGATTAGTTTTGTAAAAAAGTAATTTATGACTAAAAACACCAGTGAGACGGCTTTATCAAACACAGAACTTTGGTGCAGAAGGGCCTGCCTGTTTAATTGCACTCCTCAGTGTTCTAGTCTCTGTGAAGGATTGTTTTCAGGAGCCAACAGAGCCTTAACTCACACGGTGATGTATATTCTTATTTGCTACAATTGAAAGGCATTAATCAAAACCCTTACAAGATAAGTCACCAGGAATATTCTCGCCAAACAAGGATTTGGTGTTTCACACAGCCCCCATGTCAAAATGAATGTAAGCTTCAAATCTCACTTCCCATCTTTAAAAATCTCTTTTCCGCTTTAACAATCACTCTCCAGTTCCACAAGCTGTGTGATAAATATTTTTATGCAAAGTGTTAGGCTTGCAAAGGGAAAACATTGTCATCATTTCATGAGAATATCCACAAATGTTTCATTCAAGGATAATGAAGTTATTGATGCCATTGTTATCAATTATTTGTGATTGACTTAATGACCATATCAGGCTGTGTCCTTGGTATACCACACCCTGCTCCCATGCCTTAAGAAGCTGGCAGTCTCCATGTATGAGATCATGTATCCCCACATTGCCGGAGTCCAGGAGCCTATATGCAACCCTTTTTATTTAGCCGCTAAAATGTGTTACACTGTGTGAGCCAACAGGCCTTCAAAGCCTTGCATGTAAAAAAAAACCCCGCCATTTCCCAATTGCTGTATGCATCTATACATTCCACTTGAGAACCTGAAGAGCCACCAGAAAGAATACCTAACCCTCATCTCATCTCATAGAACAAAGGGGTATGGGGTCCAGCCTTGGGACATCCATAAGAGGCTACATGTGGTAAGCATACAAGAGACCAGTGATTCTGCAAGTGGGAACCCTGCAACCAGAACACCTTCTGGGGAACAGTGTAATGAAGTGTCCCCTGCTCCCTCAGATGAATCTTTGACCCAATTCACTGTAAGTCCATGGGCTTAACAGCTAGTCTTCTACCTCCCACAAAGAAAATACTCGCAGATGAAGAATGGCAAATGAAAAAGTTTATGAGAATCCACATGCAAGAGGATCAAGTAGGGTCTTGAAGTGGAGTCTTGAAGTGATTCTTCCAATAGCAATTATTGTGTTACCTGAGAGACAGACACATGTTCAGGTAGATAGATGTGGATCTGATAGGCAGCACCACGACTTTATCCAGACCCTTGTATTGCCAGAGGTGTATATTTACAAAATGCCTCCCTGAGATTTTATGTGCAATGTATGGCCACAAAATCCACCAGTCGGCCTGCATAATATGGGTTTTGCTTCATCATTTCAACCTTCTAACCAAGCAAGTTTCCCTAACACCCCATTTCCATCTTCATTGACTTAAGTGTTTTCTACAAGTAACATATGGTGGAGAGGAAAACTGGCAATAATACCAATGGTGATACTGAGCATTTAAGAAGGGCTTACTACATGCCAGTACCCCCTTTAAAATTTAACCTCCATGTAGTAATAGCTGTTATGCTCATTTTACAGATGAAAAGGCAGGATCTTAGAGAGATTAAATACCTTGCTAAGGTTAATTGGGGCTTAATCTACTAACTTGGTTGATCCTTTGTATTATGAGGAACCTCTGTTTTCTCCTATTGTTCTAACTAATAATCGAATATCAATTCATTCTACCAAAGTCTTACAAAATGCATATTTTCTATTTCCCTCATGATTCATAAGAAAAATGAATTGAAGTTTGTTAAATTCCATTTTGACTTTCCTCAGTAAAATTCAAATTACTTCCTTGAACATGCTGACCAATAGCAGAGTGGAGTAAAAATATTTTTAAAACCACAAACATTAGCACAGCATCATTTATGACAGCAGCCACAGAAGCATACATATAAAACTATCTTAGAAAATTTTAAGCATGCATCATATTTCTAGAATCTAAATTATCTAAACAGCATCAAGAAGGAAAACAAAACATATAATTACAGTGATTTTTGGAATGATACATGGATTTTTTGACAAGCTGTAGGCTATGTCAGGAAAGAGTTATTTTCTGATTCTTTCCTGAATTATGTTGTTTGGGAATTCTTTCCAGCGTTGTTAGAGACGGATGCAGACCATCTAGGCTGCATGTCTTTGCCAATTCTGTGATCATCCAGTAGACAACAGATTTGAGCAGGAGCTGATAAATTCTGTCAGCCCATCTTACATGGCCTTTCCTCCTTGGCTGATAATAGGATGAGGACAACGATGCCAGCCCTGAGTGGTAGGATGTGCTGTTCAAAGGCGAAGCACAGAAAAGGTGTGCGTGGTGTGGTGATGCAATGTTAATGCGGAATTTTCAGGGAAGGGTCCTCACTCCCACCCCTTTATCTTTATTTTCTGAATACCTAGACCTCTGAGCTATTCAGAAAAGTAAAAGAACTCTGGCCTTTTCAGCTCTGGACTGGTTGTTCTAGTACAATCCACAACAAAACTACACTTCAGGAAACTGAGCAATTGTAGAGAAGCTGGAGGTGCATGCTGGGAAACAGGAAGGCTGCTCTTCCTGCAACATTTCAAATCAGGTTCTAGGGGCAGGAATGAGTTTTAGGAATGCCAAAGGGCCCAATCCTGAGAATGATCACCATTCAGGTCTTTCTTCCGGGGTTTGCCAAGATATATTAGGTCTGGTGCACTTTCCTTCCTCCTCCTGGCGACATGCACTGGTATTTTGGGAATCCCACCAGATCACTGTTTTCCTCTGCCTAGATTGACAACATGTCATTGCAGGGCAAACCAGCAAGGTGAAGAGCACAATGTCAGGCCTTGGGAACCACCTGTCAGATTACTGGACAATTCATCCAAATCTGCAAGGTTTCCTCTACTTCACTAACTTATCTCAGAGACATTTGCTATCAGATTTATTTCACTGTGCCGTCCATAGTTTAGGCAGATTTTGTGAGTTAAGTTTTGTATTTAGGAAGCAAATGGTTTTCATGCCATTTTCCCCCCAAGGCTCCTTAGACAATATGTAAGCCAGTATTTTATTAACTCCAAGGTACAAGAATAATGGTATTTATGAAATGTATTAACTTCATTGAACCTCTTTCCTGTTTCCAAGATGTATGTTCCTATGAACACATACCTAAATAATTTTTAATATTATTATTTTTTATTTTACTTTAAGTTCTGGGATTCACGTGCAGAATGTGCAGGTTTGTTACACAGGTATACGTGTGCCATGGTGGTTTGCTGCACCTGTCAACCCATCATCTAGGTTTTGAGCGCTGCATGCATCAGGTATTTGGCAAACACACTCCTTTCCTTCTTTACTTATCAGATATTTATCAAATTATATAATAATAAAGGATTCAATTGGCTTTCAATTGCACATAAGGAGGAGGAAACAGGCATGCTTTGGGAGAATAATGAGTTGAAAGACCAATAATATTTCCTTAAAGATTTCTTGTGCTCTGACAGAAGAATTGTGCGTGGGAGGCCATGTTAACGAAAGTTGTATCCAAAGGTGTAGAGCCACACTGAGCTGGATTTCAACCCTGCTTGGGCACTGACTGCCTCTGTGACCTAGGCAGACTCCTGATCTCTCTCAAGCTTGGAGTCTTCAACAATAAGAGGATTGATTGTGCCTAGGTCATAGAAATAGTGAAAGGATTATATGAATTTATACCAAAAAGTGCTTAGCACTGAGCTCAAGACATATTAAATAGCTGTTTACAAGGTAGCTTTTGTGAATACAAAGGACTTCAGAGAGGGGGCTGGACAGGCACACAGACTATTATTGACTGGGACCCTGACATCAACTTGTGTGAATCTATATGTGGATTTACAATGCAGGAAATTAAATATCAGCTTTCCACAAGGCATTGACTGGCTCACGGAAGTCCCAGTACAATTGGTTATTTTCACACAGAAAAGTAATGTCACAAAATAACATTTTTGTCTTTATATCTTTCATCAGCCAATTCTTAAATTGCTTCTAATACCAGTACATGGAGCATGCCATATGTAATATTCTGATATCTGTTCCAGTGTGTTTCTCCCTCACCTCACCCTCTATTCACACTTCACACACACACACACACACACACACACACACACACACACAGAGTATTATATAAAATCAAATGAGATTATAACATCCATAACATTTTGTGGCTCATTTATAAGCACTAAGTGAAATATTGTGAATATTTTTCATATCAGTAAAGATTATTCTACCTAATCAACTTTGACATCATAAATTGTTTTAAATTTATTTCTACTTTTAAAGTATTCTAAACGACATTTTGATAAAGTTCTTGAAACATATATCTCTGTATATATTACTGTTATGATCTTATAAAAAAAAACTTCTACATACAGACGTTTTGGGTCAAATGATGTGCATTGTTTTAGGACTTTTGTTACATCTTGTCAGATTCTTCCATGGGAAAATGCTAGACCAATTTACACTTCTGCCAGAAGGACGCAGATTACCCCTCACTATTGCCAACTGGGTATTTTAATTTAAAACACTGACCAATTTAAAAAACGAAGATAGTTTATCAGGTATCTCTGTCTGATTTACATATCTTTGAACATTTTCACATATTTATTTACTTATCTCTTTAGTAAATTGCCTTTCCTAAACTTTTTCTTTATGAAAACATTGATGAGCTGTGGAATACAGGTGGGAATATAATTTCCTTTAAAAGATTTTGTTGGCTTTTGAGACTGAAGGTAAACTAAATTCAGTAGCAATGTCACACCACTGCTTCTCCACAGCAGAAACTCAACCAACAGAACACTTTGAACCTGAGAGACGCCAGATATGTTGTGGACATCTCATGATTAGAACAAGGTTTCCCAGCAGTAAATATGATAATAATGAGGAATCTTAGGCCCTACATAGCTATCATGGGATAAAAAAGAACAAGCTCTTCCACCTTAAAACAGGAAGTTTAGTATAGCCCTCCCATGAATGCTACTTGGACCAATTTTCAGAATTTTTCAGGGAATTTGTAAAGACATTTCTCTATGTCATAGAATATCAAAGTAGCGTTCATAACAAAGAAACTTGGAAGAATAGGGACTACAAAAGGCTAGTCTTCTATCATTTCTGTTTCTGTTGATAATAAGGTAGTCACCAAAATCTGTTGCATGAATGGCAGCCATGGTAATCCCCATGCTTAAATTGTTCATAGACTTCACATTCAAAATAAAAATCCCAGAAGGAAACTCCTCCTATAAAATAATGTGCCTAGGATGTCAAATAGTGCCCACCCAGGTCCAGACCTCATTAAAGCTGATGTGTTCATTCTTCCTAGTACAAAACAATGTAACTCGCCCATACCCATTCACACACCTAGTACAAGTCTTGGTGTGTGAATGGGTATGTGCGAGTGTGTGTGGGCTTATAGGAGCACATAGGAAAATCCATGATTATAGGGTGACAGTCCCACAATTTCATGAAAACTACGAATCAAGGGTCAAGGATTATAAACCTGGATGCTTAAAATAGATTGTCCCACAGAAGTTGAGAGATGTAGCTGCAATTTACTTTGTCTCACTTTCTGTTAACCAAGGCCAAGTTAAGTGTTCGTGTGCTTCACTTAAGTGAAGTAGACCCACTGCTGTTACTAACCCTCTCGTGCAGATACAAATACACACACACTGCTCCCTAGCTTCCACGGCACCATCTTTCATAGTCAGCTCTCATCTTATGCACATTTTCCAAGGAGGTATATAAGACACAGATACTATACGTTTTCTGACTCTGTCGCTCAGACAAATATCACAATCCCAAGCCCTTTATCCTAAAGAGTAACACAGAAAAGTGAACACTGTTTTCTTCAGAGACTGATAAGATTTCACTTGGCCTCTGCTACTTCTCCAGCCCTGTGACCTTGAAAAGATTACTTTAAAAAAATAAAAAGTTACCAGTTTCCTTCTCAGTGAAAAGAGCATAAAAATAGTTTCACGTTACTAAGGTAGTTGTGTGGATTAAATGTAATGTGTGCAAAGGATTTAGCAAAGTGGCACATTGTAAGTGTGCAGTAGCTGTAAGCATTTATTATTATAGTCATTACTGAAACTCTTTCCAATAGATCCTGCAGTTACGAGCAACACTGGTTTTGTACTTCCCTCGGAAATGGAGGCAAAAGAACAGCAGAGATTTGAACTATTTAATGAGACAACAAAATTGCTAGACACCTCTGTAGATTTTTTTTCTCAGCTCCTTTCTGTTGTTACTAGCTAGTTCTCAGAAAAAGCACGTTACGTATTTAAAATTCCAATTACAAATAACACAAAGCCATTTCAATTTCATTTTAAGAACTGAATGAGGGAAAGACAATCTGTCAAGGAAACTAGGATGCTCCTCCAGCTCCTAGGAGAAGGGAGCTGAGGCTTCCCCACACACAGGGTGTACTCAATTGGAGCTCTATGCCCACCATGGGTGTCTGCTGCCAATTATGAGGCAGCTCAGATCTGAGCCAATTTCTTCACTGAGGCAAACGTCCCTGGCTGGCATAGTAGTCAGTTCCTTCACCTTGGCTGTAAAAGGAAAGATAATATCTAACAAAATTCAGTATTTTTCCTTTTAAATGTTATCCCCATTTCACTAACATGGCAAAACCCTGTCTGTACTAAAAACACAAAAATTAGCCAGGCAAGGTGGCAGGCACCTGTAATCTCTGCTACTCGAGAGATTAAGACAGCGAGAATTGCTTGAACCTGGGAGGTGGAGGTTGCAATGAGCCAAGGTGGTGCCACTGTACTCTATCCTGGGTAACCAAGCAAGACTGTCTCAAAACAAAAACAAAACAAAACAACAACAACAAAAAAGTAAACATACAAAAAGTAGTAGCATTTCTATATCCTTATAATGAAATAATTGAAAAGGAAATCAAGAAGGGAATCCCATTTATAATAGTTACAAAAAAGAAAATGCTTTGAAATAAATTTAATTGAGATGAACTATATCTACAAGGAAAATTATAAAACACTGATGAAAGAAATTGAACAGGACACACACAAAAAAGGAAAGACGTCTCATGCTCACGGATTAGAAAAGATAATATTGTTAAAATGATCATACTGTTCAAAGCAATATGCAGATGCAGTTCTATCTCTATCAAAATACCAATGTCATTTTTCATAAAATTAGAATAAATAATATTAAAATTTGTATAGAACAAAAAAAGAAAAGAGCCCAAATTGCCAAAGCAATCCTGAACAAAAAGAACAAAGCTGAAAGTATCACCTGATTTCAAAATATGTTACAAGTAACAAAAACATCATGATATTTGTATAAAAATAGACACATAGAACAATGGAACAGAACAGAAAACCCAGAAATTAATCTACATATTTCCAGCCAATTGATTTTTGACAAAGACACCAGTATCATATTCTGGAGAAAGGACACTCTTCAATAAATTGTGCTGGAAAATTGAATCATATGCAGAAGAATAAAACTGGACCCATATCCCTCACCATATATGAAAACCAGCTCAAGATGGATTAAAGACTTAAATGTAAGACTCAGAACTGCAAGAATGCTAGGAAAAAACAGAGAAGAAACACTTCAGGACATTGGTCTAGGCAATAATTTTATGGCTAAGACTGCAAAAGCACCAACAACAAAATCAAAAATAGACAAATTGGAGTATATTGAACTGAAAAGCTTTTGTACAGCCAAGGGCACAATCAACAAACAGAGTGAAGAGACAACCTGTTGAATGGGAGAAGATATCTGCAAACTATTCATCTGACAAGGGACAAATATCCAGAATACACAAGGAACTCAAACAACTTAACAATAAAATACAAATAATCCCATTAAAAAGTTTTTTTAAAAAGTGGGCAAAGGACATTAGTAGACATTTCTCAAAAGAAGACATACAAATGGCCAACAGATATATGAAAAGAATGTTTAACATCACTAATCATCAGGGAAATGCAAATCAAAACACATATACATGATACATATTTAAGGTGATTGATATATAAAAATATAATACCTGGCCCTACTTTAGAGTTTTCTATTCTTTTACATGACTCTCTGTTTTCCATTTATACCATACTACTATGTTATACAACATTAGTCATTGGGACTCCTTAATACATTTATTATCTGACAATAGAAGCCCAACCTCACTATTCTTTTGTGTACTTCTTCATTTACTCTCACTGATTTCTTTCATATATAGGATTTCAAAATTATTTTTAAACATTCCTCCAAATTTTATTAGTATTTTTGAAATTACATTAAAATTACAAAATAATGTAAAGAGAATTAGCATCTTCATATCCTCATTCTTCTTATCTGGGACCACATTTCATCTACCACATTTTTTAAGTCTTATTTTATTTTTCCCAGCATTTTGTTTTAATTTTCTGCATATAGTTCCTATATATTAATTTTTTTCCCTAAATGATCAGATCTTTAAAATACTGGTGCATTTTTCTCTATAGTTGCAGGAGAAATAATTACTACTTTTAACAGATTGCCTGATACTGGTGTTATAGCAACTCTTCAGTACTAAATATAATCAGTTAATTATAGTTTCAAATCTTTCTAAAATATTAATGTATATTAGACAGGAGCAGTATCAAAGTAGACACTTCACTTTCATTAGTGTCCTCAATGTTGTGAACTTTCTGCCACAGCCAAGGTATTGAACAATCTTATTTTAGAAAGAAGAAAAGCTATTATCATCTAATAAACCTAAAGTCTCTCAAAAGTCAGGTGAACAGGATCACACCAATTACTAAGATGAATACAACTTTTCCTTTTTACACATTTAACCTCAAACAAACACAACATAAATACAATTAATTATGTTTACTACACAATTAAAATATTTGTAAATCAGTCTCCCAATTGACATTATTATAAAAACTAAGATTATTTTATAGTATAACATAAAACGTGCAGTGGCTTATGCCTGTAATCTCAGCACTTTGGGAGGCCAAGGCAGGCAGATCACAAGGTTGGGAATTCAGGACCAGCCCGACCAAGATGGCAAAACCCTGTCTATACTAAAAATATAAAAACTAGCCGGGCATTGCAGGCGGAGGTTTCCATGAGCCAAGTTCGCGTCACTGCACTCCAGCCTGGGCAACAGAGCAAGATTCTGTATTGGAAAAATAAATGAATGAATGAATGAATGATACTATTCAGAGGGACTTGAAAATACAATAGACTTTAGAAATCTGTGTTTTGAGAGAAACTCAACTATGTAAAGAGTTCTTTTCCTTCTCTTCCTGTGTAAAGCCAACTCCCTAAAACTTAAAATCAATGTTACTCTTTACCCATTTTGAAGTTTTAAGGTCTTATCCCTTCCATATCATAAATTAAAAATAACATTCTAATTTCTTTAATGTTCTTTTCATTATACTGTTTGGTTTAGATGTATTGTAGCTACTCTAGGGTTTAATATGTATCTCTTTTTAAAATTTTCATGAGTATATAGTAGGTGTATATAATTATGAGTTACATGAGATATTTTAATACAGGCATGCAGTGTCTCTATCTCCTTCATTTCTGCTCTGATCTTAGTTATTTCTTGTCTTCTGCTAGCTTTTGAGTTTTTTTGATTTTGCTCCCCTAACTCTTTCAATTTTGATGCTAGGGTGTTGATTTCAGATCTTCCCTCACTTCTCATGTGGGCATTTATTGCTGTAAATTTTCCTCTAGACACTGCTTTAAATGTTTCCCAGAGATTCTGGTACACTGTGTCTTCCTTCTCGTTGGTTTCAAAGAACATCTTTATCTCTGCCTTCATTTCATTATTTATCCAGTAGTCATTTAGGAGCACGCTGTTCAGCTTCCATGTAGTTGTGTGGTTTTGGGTGAGTTTCTTAATCCTGAGTTCTAATTTGATTGCACTATGGTCTGAGAGATAGGTTGTTATGATTTCCGTTCTTTTGCATTTGCTGAGGAGTGATTTACTTCCAATTATGTGGTTAATTTTAGAGTAAGTGTGATGTGGTGCTGAGAAGAATGTAACATGTTAACAATGTGGAAATTGAGTATTTTGTATATGAGATCTGTCTGCACTATGCTCACAATCTTTCTGTATATCTAAAACTATTATAAAATAAACATTTATCAAATAAAAAATATTTCTGGATTTACTTCACATGAAAGAAGTTCAAAGAGAAAGTTACTTCCATGGTAATTATGAGAAACCTATGCATAATTTCAAAAATAAATTATCTTGAATTAATTAGATTGCTATTGTCAGGAAGTAACAAAGTGAAATAAATTTCAGAGTGACAAGTCCACCCAAAATGAGAGGGGACACAAAAGTATATCGTCTTTGGTTGTAAACAGGAGAAAGTGGCTACCACGAAAGCAAGAATAAAGGAGATAATTTCAAATGAATTCTTAAAGTTCAAATTTGAGATATTATGGCAGTTTAGAAAAATGGTGAATACCAATCACCAGGAGTGTTCATACTCACTTGAAAACCTCTTTCCATTGGCCTCACAAAAAATATTAGATGCAAAGCAGCAGTGCAAAGGGAGCCTTCCCCTGTGGCAAAGGTGTGTATAACTTGCTCAGTAGTAACTGGGGCCATGTAGAATTATGACATCTTTTTCTCATCTGAGCAAAAAGATGTATGGCCAGGCATGGTGGCTCATGCCTGTAGTCACAGCACTTTGGGAGGCTGAGGCAGGTGGATCATTTGAGGTCAGGAGTTTGAGACCAGCTTAACCAACATGGTAAAATCCCGTCTCTACTAAAATACAAAATCAGCCAGGTGTGGTGGCACACACCTGCAAATCCGAGCTCCTCATAAGGCTGAGGCAGGAGAATCACTTGAACCCGGGAGGCAGAGGTTACAGTGAGACAAAATCATGTCAGTGCACGCAAGCCTGGGTGACAGAGTGAGACTTTGTCTGGATGAAAAGATGAAAAAGATGTGAATCATTCATTAAGGGGCCAAAATCCTTTCTGCTCCAAGAACCTAAGCAAAATTTACTGCTTCTGTAGGAAGAATAGATTTAAAAGTCCTCTGACTCTGGGAAACAGACAAAATTTTTCCACCTGTGCGCTCGGGGAGATATCAACATAACTTGGGGATGAAGTAGAAGCAAAAGCAGTACTGTCCCTAGAGGAAGGACCAGAAACACATTCTGTCCCAGGATTCTGCAGCAAACAAAGCAGTTTCTTTAGTTAAGTGTGGGTCAGGGAACTCTTCCTACAGGAGATACTAGCGATATAAGACAGTTTCATATCTTTGGGGTTAATAAGCAAAAATGTTGAAAAATCCAACCCTCGAAGACAAAATACACAGCCTTTTGGACTGATATTGAATCAGGATGACTCAAAAGTACTAGAAAATCCACAGGATACTTCCAGCCTCACACCAAGTTATAGCAACCTAGTCCTGGAGAAAGGAGAAAGGTGATGTTGGTGGGCTGCTCTGAAGGGAACTATACCATCAATAAAACTCAATATTGATTCAAATAATCATTAATAGTATGTCGACTCAGGTTAGAACATTAATGGCCTGATAGAAGAAAAAACAGTTGTCTATTTCAAGTCATGAAAACTATGTACATCAGTGTCTACCTTTCAAGAAGTTAGTTCAAAATTAGGGAAAAAAATTACACAGCAAAATAAAGTAACTTATTAAGAGATAAAGCAGTCAACTAAATCAAACTCAGATATGACTAAGTTGTTAACACTGATATGACTAACATACTAAGAACCTAGTGGAAAAGAATAGCATTTGTGGACAAAAAAGGAATTAGAGCACACTAATAAAAAATTAAAAACTGAGTCAAATGATAAATCTAGAATTTTTAAAAATGCTACTAGAAATAATTAATTCCCTTGAAAGTGATAAAAAACTGTTGAGCACAGCTAAGAAGATAAACAGGAAACCTTGAGATAGATCATTGTAAAACATCAAGGTTGAAAGACAAAATGAAGGACTATGGAAAAAACTTATAAAAGGAAAATTATAACATCCAAAAGTTCCAACGTACATGTATTTGGAGTCCCAGAAAGTGAACAGAGAGAGAATTAAAAAGCTATGTCTTAGGTAGACACAAATAAGCTGAGAAAATGCATGTCCTAGAAAATGTGTAGGCTCAGGATTAAAGAAGTCCAGAATTTGGAACACTTGACAATAAGAGTTTTATTACAAATCTCAAAATTTAGTCAAATATATGAGCAAGATACCAGAAAGAAATATGTAGGACTTCAGGAAGTATTAAGACAAGATATTAAAAAGCTGGGTAGAAAAGGGAGCATTTCAACAGTGGCCGGTGAGATGTTAGAAACAGCTTGTGGATCAAAAGTCTCATGATTGGGAAGAATAAAAACGTTTTTTTTTAATGCCAAACAAGAGGAGGTAGACAATAAAAATTCATAGTAGAATAATCTTAGTAAGGAGTGTAATCTTTGATGTGACTATGTAATTAGCCTCAATGAAACTGGTTTAGAACAGAAGGGCTGTCTCTACATTTAATTGGAAAATTTAAGAATATTTTGCCTCTAGTATAAGACAAATACATAAATTTTTAAAAGTAAGTATGTTACATTTATATAACACTAACTATGGAATAGATAAAATTATAAGTGTTTTATTTATACCAACTCATTCATCCAAACAATTATTATAAGAAGTGACTATTAGGATTATTCGTGTTTTAAAAATGAGGAAACTGAGGCACAAAGAAATGTATCAAGATTACACAGTTAGAAAATGGCAAAGCTTAGATATAAACTTTTGTAAGAGGTTCATAAGTTCAAATTTTTAACTACCACCATAGTGAATGGGCACTATAAAAAAGTAAAGCCCTTTAGAAAAGAACCAAGAAAGTTATGTTTTTATACACATGAGCTAATATGGGTAAATTATAGCCTCAATACATTCTTTAATAATTGGTACATTAAATAGGCTACATTTCCTGTGGCCCCGTTGGTGTAGCATTTATGGCCTCATTTATAACTTTGGACATGTAGGGTGTCAATATTGTTGATTTTTAAACAGTTTTGTGTGTTCCTTTTTATTTCCTTTTGGCACAAATTTTTAGCAATTTGTACTTAGCTTTCATTTTGTCTTTTTTGTTACTCTTCTTTTTTTAATGTCCAGCAAACACTAGCTTCCCAAGAAAAATTGTGAAGATCATTCATGTGGACATTTTGTAAGGTAGCTAAGGATGATGGGATCTATGATCTCCTATTTTGTTTGGTCTTCTGGATATACCACATGTATCTTGACTGCACAGAATTATCTTTTATATGTTTGATAGCTGTGAAGCACTCATTAACTCACTTAAAAATACCTTTTCTGTCATTTTTCTGGCTTGTGGGGAAAAATGGGCAAATCCAACATGTGTTCAGTCTATCATCCAAAAAACAGAAATTAGGAAAATTAAGTCCACAGAAAGCAGATAATGTCTTTTTGCTGTCTCCACACGTGTGAATGACAGGTTGGCAGGGTGTAAAATTCTTGGAACAGAAAGGTTTTCTCTAAAAACTCTGCGTATGTTACTAAAATCTGGCATATTATCTCCTGACCAATTTTTCATCCCGTATAAATGTTCTCTTTTGTCTAGATGCTTATAGTTTCTTATTTCATGTCAAAATATTCTTTGTGCATTTCCTAGGTGTAAGGGTTTCTCCATTTTTAAAAAATATCTATGCTTACTGCTTTTGTTTGATATATCAACAATTAAGAGAACATATTAATATTTCCAAAAGTAGCTGGGTTTGTGGTCATTTCTCTTTATATTATTATTGGAAAATAGAAACTCAAATATTGTTCAAATTGTAATATGTGTATTAGATATCTTGTCAATATAAATAGATACAGTTCATGCTGTTTCATGCTTATTCCTTACTTATATTTTTTATGATGTAAATATCACTCATTTTATCATTTGATTTTTACCTTATCCTTCATTGTTCCAGGTTTTATTTAATTATATTCATTTATTTTAGCAGCATCTACTGAAAACAGCAAAGAATTTCAGTTGAAAGTTTCCTTTTGACCAACTTTATCAAACATTTTTAGTAAGATGATCAGTCAAGTGTCTCACTGTTGAAGTCAAAGTTCTCCACAGTCATCGGAATAGGACCAGGGTAACAGAAATCCAATATTACCAAAAACAGTCAAGAATCAGATTTAGTAACTGCTTTTTGTGCAGGCTAAGAATATGTTTTTGCTAATGTTGAATTTGACTACGGATATTTTCTTAAAGAGAAAAAATAAGCGCACGTTTAGCTTATATAAATCCTTTTTGAATGATGGTACATGCTTTAAGCATAAAAGACATGTGGTGCAGCAAAAATTAAGTATCTTGAAATCAGAAAGGTCACTCTTGTACAGATTCTGTTAATGCCAGCTACATATCTCCATTTGGGACTCTGGGGAGCCTCAGGTAGCTGAAATGGGACAAGCCAAATGTTTCTGTTCTCTGTGACCATAAATACTAGCCTGCATTTCTGGATTCTTGTTTATATAAATCGGGTTGTAAATCCCAACTGGCAAACGTATGATCTATGTCTGGCCCACAGATTTTGTGTTTTGACCTAATTGTTCGCTTTATACCATACACTTTGCCAAAACTTGGATTTATTTATCTGGGAACAGATATGAAAGCAAAAGACAGAAGTAACAGCAGTTTCTTGCCCCACCTCTGCTCACAGCTCAACGTCACTTCACCCTCTCGTAACTCAGATTGCTTTTCTTTTCTTTTTTTTTCTTTTTTTTGGTGGGGGCAGGAACAGAGTCACGCTCCATAGCCAGGTGCCAGGCTGGAGTGCAGTGGTGCGATGTCAGCTCACTGCAGCCTCCGCCTCCCAGGTTCAAGCGATTCTCCTGCCTCAGCCTCCTGTAATCCCAACTTTTTGGGAGGCTGAGGCAGGCAGATCACTTGAGCTTAGGAGTCAGAGAC
>CAUYLG010073834.1:0-57082 GCA_963573385.1 Cacajao melanocephalus | reverse complement strand
CAGGGAGGAAGGCAGGAGGCAGGGATGGAGGCAGGGAGGAAGGCAGGAGGCAGGGATGGAGGCAGGGAGGAAGGCAGGAGGCAGGGATGGAGGCAGGGAGGAAGGCAGGAGGCAGGGATGGAGGCAAGGAGGCAGGGATGGAGGCAGGGAGGAAGGCAGGAGGCAGGGATGGAGGCAGGGAGGAAGGCAGGAGACAGGGATGGAGGCAGGGAGGAAGGTAGGGGGAGAGGGGGAGGAAGGGGCAAAAAGGAAAGAGGAAGAGAAGGAGAGAAGGAGGAAGAGGAGGATGGAGAGGAGGAAGGAATAATGGAAAGTAGGGAGAGATGGATGGAGGGCAGGAAAAGAGGGAGGGAAGAGAGAGGGCTTTGCGGAGGAAGAGGCACCTGTGCGGAATGAGAGCTAGCAGGACTGAAGGGTGCCTGGAATTTCACACTTTGGTTAAAGCACAGGAGCCCCTTCCAGGGAGTCGCCCCTCCCCGGGGGTCGTATGTGGGTCATGGGAGGCTGGAGAGCATGGAAGGCACTGCTGGGCACCCCGGCTGCTCATCACCAAGGGCCCTGTCTGCCGTCACTGGTATGATTTTGTCCAGAACTGTCATTAAAATGAATTAAAAGCTCAGGTCAGCTTTTTCCGTGTAGCCCTCACTCCTCAATGTGGGGTGTGGAGCCTGGCACATGGGTGCCCCGAGGGGTACCCCAAAAGGCTCAGGGCTCTCAGACCCATGCAGAGTTGCCTGTGAATGCAGCTCAACATAGGCTGACCCAGATGCCTGCATGCGGCCGGCCAGCCATGGGCAGCTCTCCTCCCGGCCGCACATCAATCCCGCTGGGTTCAGCTGAGCCCCCGGCATCTCTGCAGCAGGTCTGCCCCCACAACTCACACACAGGCGAGCATCATATTTCTTTTGTGTGTGTATGTGTGTGTGTGAGACAGAGTCTCACTCTGTCACCCAGGCTGGAGTGCAGTGGCACGATCTCAGCTCCCTGCAACCTCCGCCTTCTGGGTTCAAGCGATTCTCCTGCCTCAGCCTCCTGAGTAGCTGGGACTACAGGTGTGCACCACCACGCCCAGCTAAATTTTATATTTTGGTAGAGATGGGGTTCCACCATGTTGGCCAGGCTGGTCTCAAACTCCTGACCTCGTGATCCGCCCACCTTGGCCTCCCAAAGTGCTGGGATTACAGGCGTGAGCCACCCGCCCGGCCAAGAATCGTGTTTCTTTAGAGCAGGGCTGCTCAACCTTTGCTCAACTGGCATTTGGAGCCGAGTCATTTTCTGTCATGGGAGCTGCCCTGTGCCTGGCGGGGCGTGGAGCAGCACCCCTGGCCTCTGCCCACGAGACTCGAGTAGGCAGTCTGCAGCCCCAAGACACCAGATGCCACACCAGGCCATGCAAAAGCATCCCCAGACGTGGCCACATGGCCCCTGGGGGGCAAAATGGCCCTTGATTGAGAACCTCAAACTTGCATAGATCTGGGGGGTCCTAGACTATACCTTCCAGCAGCCTCAAGGGGGATGCCCCATACCGGCCCGTTCCCGAGGGAGGGTGGCCCTCACTCTCAGCAGATGCTCATAAAGAACCCACACCCTTAAAGGTTCAGACCCTTTCTCTGTAAAGGGTCAGCCAGGATATACTTTGGCCAACAGGCACAGGTGTTGGGGTGAATTTGGCAGGCGGCCTCTGCGGGAGCCCAAGCCTCTCCTTCTGTCCATGCGCCAGTGGGACCGTCCAGAGGCATGAGCTGTAAGTGGCACCCTTGACGGGTGTCCCACCGCCCCGACTCTGCACTTGCAGCCTGCTGCCCCCTCCCATCTTGGATCACACACCCAGACCCTGGAAGGGGTCAGCCTGGTCGGCCTCTGACCTGGGGCACACTTGAAGTTCCGGATCTCTTCCTGGCCAGGGTGAGGAGTGTCTGTTGACGAGGGGAAAGAGATTGACATTAGCAGGAAAGAGCTGGATTAATCACCGCCCTGAGTTAATTCCCCACTGGGGGAAAGCCATCAGAATGTGACAGCAGAGTCAGGAGAAGCCCAGGGCAGGTGGCTTATCAGAACCTGGCCCCTCCACAGATCTGGCAGGAAGAAAGATAACGCCATTGTCAGGGCCATGGGGTCCTCCAGAGCCTGTCTCAGCAGCTGCGTGGTCGGGCCCAACATACACAGCTGGTCCGGGACACCCTCTCCCCAAAAGGAGTCCACCCCAGGGACCAGGCCGCCCTATTTATAGCCCTGCCTGAAGCTTCTCAAGATGGCAATTTCATGCCCATCCATAAATCTCTCCTTCCAAACGGGTACTTGTAGGTCAGTGGAGACGAAGCCAAGAACCAAAATTGCTGGACTCCGCATCGGGTTGCTGAGGCAGAGACACAATTAGGATCCCAGCAAGGCGGTGGCCTGGGCTTTGTCAGAGGGCAGGACACGTCGGCTATGGGCAAGGGTGGGGCCTGGCGGTCGTGTGGGTTAGCAGGGCACGGCCAGACTCAGGGAGCACATGGGGGCAGCCTCCTCAAGCTCAGCTGGTCGAGCCAGGCCAGTGGCAGGCACTCAAGTGGAGGCCCCTCTGTGTGTGTTTCTCTCTGGGCAAGGACCAGGCGCTGCCCCCTGACATGCCACAGTTCCACAGCCACACACCCACCCCGAGGCGCACACCAGGGCCTGTTGTGGATCCTCTAGCACTGTGGCCATACAGAGGCATGAGGCCTCTCACCCAGCATCCCATCAGGCTAAAAGCTGGACCTGTCATGAAGACGCAGCCAGTGCCCCTAGCGTGGGTCATCCCAGAGGAGCCTGGGGGCGATGGGAACCCAGGCCAGGCACCAGGTGTCAGCGCAGCCTGGACCAGAGGCTGGCCTGGTACCTCCCAGCAGCCAGCTGGCCAGAAGACCCTGGGAGTGTCCATCAGCTCCTCTGGGCCCCAGTTCCCCCAAGCATAAATGGGGCATCGGACTAGATGGGCTTGGGTTTCAAACCAGTACCGCCAGCCAACCCTGCACCGGCCCTTCTCCCATCGGCCCACAGAGCTCGAAAGGGTATCATCCTGAGGAAGCTGATGGCACAGGGGCAGGGGTGGGGCTTAGGCTCAGACAACCCCGGGCTCAAGCCCAGCTTCCATCTGGTCACCCACGTGTCCTTCCGGAGCCTGCACATGCAGAAGGCCCCAGACCTCTGCAGAAGCAATCCAGTCTCCTACTGGCCACACGCTGAGGGACCCATGGGCACGCACCTGACTGCTGAGCGCCACGGGCCACTTCTCCGGCTCTGCCTCCTCTTGGCCTCCTCTCTTCTCCCCTGGAAAGGATTAGAGCTGGGTCTGGCCTTCATGAAGCAGCGCTTCTTCTAATCCTGGCGAGGTCAGAGGCAGAAAGCCCAATGTCATGGTCTGTCTCTCCAGATGACGTGTTCCCTCCACCCCACTTACCAAGGCTTCAGGCAGGAAGCTGCTATTCATAGGTAGGGGACCCTCATCTGAGCAATACAAGGGGAGAGCACCCTGAGACCCGCAACAGCTGGGAGAATCAGGATGTGGGCGTGTCCCATCCAAGACCCAAGCTTCTGTGATGAATAGAAATGGTCACCACATATGGGTGTGGGGACAAGGTGTAAGCCATCACCCCCACGTCCCTCCACGGCTTCCGGGACCCCACCCTCTCAGCACCAAGCCCCTGAGCCTCAGCCTGGAATTCACGTCCTCATCTTCTCTGACCCTGGTGTAGCCTGTCACAGAGCCCCTGCCAGTCTTCACAGGTCTTTACTCCTGCAGTTTACTGGGCTGGTCACGTGCCTTGGGGATTCCAAGATGGCACCGTGCAGCCCCCACCTGCGAGGAGCCCCACATCTGGTCGAGGAGAGAGGCGTGAGAACAGATCATGAGAACCCACCAGGGTGGGGAAGGGCACCGTGGGAACAGGGGCCGGGTTTAGACCCACCCTGAGGCTGCCTGGAGGGCCGGCGCAGTCCCACGCCGCAATCCTGGAGTCGAGCGGAAAGAACAGCCCCTCTGGGGAGGTAGGGCATGAGACAGCATAGCTGGAGAGCACAGCCCACCCCTGCCCTGGTTCACATCCACACGGAGGAGCAGGCATAGGAGCCAGAGCACGGGGCCAGCCTCTCACCCAGCCTTGCTGCCCCAAGATCGCTGCCTCCTCAGGGCACAGTGGTTTGCATATTTTTTCTTCCCCACACCTTTCTCTAGGAAGCTGGGCTACCCTTCCAGGAATGAGAACTCACCCCTCCAGCCCCGTCTGACCCCCTATTTCCCTCGGCAAAGCAGCCAGGGCCCTCCCCTCTGCCAGACTGCCCCACGCTGTCACTCTGAACAAGGTGCGCAATGAACGTGGGCCCTGCGTGCGCCTCCCGTGGCCGCACGTCCACCCTGGTCACCAGAGAGGGAACCAGCAGGCAAGACACGTCCCAGAGTCCCGCAGAAGGGAAGTGAATGAGGCTTAGACAAACACATGCTGATGAGTCTTAGGAAATGGAAAAGATCAAATCCTTTCTCTGGCAAGAGAAACAAGAGAGAAGCCGGAGGAAGCCAAGGGGGTTCCGGCCCGGCCCGTGGGCTCCGGCACAGATGGTCCAAGCATCAGGCGGAGAAGCCAGCCTTGGCATCCATGCGTGTGGAAACCCACATGTGCAGCCTGCACGAAGCTCATAAAGGCGGCCGGGTCTGGAGCTGGAACGTGGAGCAGGAAATGGCCTGAGTGAGCAGGTGGGAAGAGAGGCTCGCAGGCAGCCCCGCAGCCCCGCAGCCCCGCTTCTCCCAGGGGCCCCGTCTGTCTGGGCGCCCAAGAGCCAACAGCCAGGAGCTGCAGATGAGCTCCCTGGAAGAAAGGAGGCTGGACACACAGGCCACAGACGGGGCCTGGAATTCCAAAGGCGGCAGAGTGGTGGGAGGAATGGGGTTGGGATGTCACACTCAGTGGAAGGGGCTGGCGATGCTGCCAGGGGTTGCATGAGAAGGAGCGGTAGTCTTGGCAACCAGGAGGCTCTGTCTACAGGCAACGGAGAGCTAACTAAGGGCCAGCACTGCGAGGAGCCCAGGTCTCAGGAGGGCTCGGGGCCAGCAACTGCAGGGCGGATTGGGCCAGCAGCTCACCCGCACGTCTGAGGCCTTGGCTCTCCCCGTTCACCTGCGCTGCTGGCTGGGTACAATGGCAGCCCGGGCATCCCATCCTACACACCCACGTCCCCAGCCGGAAGAGCACCGGGTCTTTGTGAGCTTTTGCAATTGTTCCAAGAGCTGAGGGCCTTTCCTTTCCCAGAAAACCCCCTCCACGCCCACCCTAGCAGCCCTTCCCCTACCAGTCACAGAGAAGAACAGAGCCATGGAGATTGGCTCAAAGCAGGGATGATCCTGTTTCTGGGGTGAGGGATAGGGTCGCTGCGTGGGGTGACACCCTCCCCCGGCTGCTAATCCAGTGGCCCCTAAGGGCTCAACTCTCTGCAGACCCTGAGAGTCTTTGCCAGGCCAGCTTGACCCTGTGCCGCCTCCTGCCTCCCCAGTCAGAGGTCTCTGTCCAGCGAGGGCCTGGGAATAATACCAGATACCACCCAGCGCCCAGGCATGAGCCACCCGGAAGCAAGGGGAGTTCCTGCCCCACGGGTGACACCCGGTCCCAGAGGAGCATAAGCTGGTTGATAAATTTCTCCCACTTTCTCCCCCTGGAGTGATGGTCCCAAGACCAGATGTGAGGCTTCCCAGAACCTGTCTCATGGGAGACTTACCCAACCCCCATCTGTGTCTGCTCCAGGGGGCCATACCCCCCAATAAATCTGTAACACGCAGTCCTTTGCCAAGCGCTAAGACAGCTGTATTCTCTGAGCATGTGGGTAGCACAGAAAAGGGTGAGCTCTGAAGCCGATCAGCCAACAAGGAAGAAATTTGGGTAGGCAACTAACAGTGTCTGCTAAAATAGTGTAGTTTAATAAATTTGAAATCCAAGTAATGGGAAAAAGATGTGAGAGAAAAAACCTTGTCTTGAGTAATACCTTCCGAGAAAAAAGGTCTGGGCCAAAAGAGTGTTGAGAGCTCTTTCAAATGCTCTAGAATTACTATTAGACTTCCATCATGGTACAAGTATGTATTCCCAGGCTAAGTGGTTCCAGTCACAGAAGAAGTACAAGTTCTTCAACTCATTTCATGGAACTGCACGATTCTTATGTCAAAATCAAAGACAAAATCAAAATAAAAGCAAATGTCTGAGCGCTTCTACGGGTCAAACACTTTGAGGTGTTTGAGGCCAGGCACGGTGGCTCACGCCTGTAATCCCAGTGCTTTCAGAGGCAGAGGCAGGCGGATCACTTCAGGTCAGGAGTTCGAGACCAGACTGGACAACATGGTGAAACCCCGTCTCTGCTAAAGATACAAAAAAAATTAGCCAGTCATGGCAGTGCATGCCTGTAATTCCAGCCACTTGGGAGGCTGAGGCAAGAGAATCACTTGAACCAGGACGGAGAGGTTGCAGTGAGCCAAGATCGCACCACTACACTCCCGCCTGGGCGACAGAGTGAGACTCCATCTCAAAAAAAAAAAACAATAACGTTGAAGCATTTTATTTGTTCAATGATAGGGATATAATTATACCCAGTTTACATAAGAGAAACTGAGTCCCAAAAACATTAAGTTCCAGGCCTAGGTTCACCTCTTGGATCAAATATGTAACATTTCCATCACCCCAGAAGGCTCTGTCCTGCATTTTCCAGCGGAAAGCGCGCTTAGAGGTCAGCACTACCATCCGTGGTTTCCTGCACATCAGTCTTGCTTATTCTTGAATTTCAAATAAATGAAAGCGTGCAGCGTCTGCGCCTCTGCGTCTGGCCTCTGTTGCTCAGGTTGGTGATCTGAGATCTTTGCCTGTTGCTGTGGACATCAGCAGGTTGTTCTTTCTGTATTGCTGGAAAGCATTCCATTTCTAAATCCACCAGAATTTTCTGAGTCCTCCTCACTTGCTGCTCAGTTGGGTAGTTTCTAGTTTGGACCTCGTATGAATCGAGTTTCTATAAATATTTTTGGACATTGCATGTGTGTGTGTGTGTGCCTTTGTATTTTCACTTCTCTTGGCTAGTTATCTAGGAGTAACGGCTGGGTCTTTTCAGGCTTTAGCTGTTCTGATGGGCGTGTATTTACATCTCTTGATGGTTTACACTTGATTTTTTCCGATGGTCAGTGACGTTGACATCTTTTCATGTGCTTATTGGCTATTCACTACCTCTTATAATAAAAGTTTATTAGTTTTTTTTTTTCATTTTAAAATGCTATCTTTTGATTAATCACTTGTAGGAATTTTTAAATATATTCTGGTCCAAATTCTTTTTGGGTGTATACATTGCAGATATTTTATTTTTCTCCTAATCTGTCAACTACCTTTCATTTTCTTAGTATTTTATTGAATAGCAGACACTTTAAATGTTTATTAAATTTAGTGTATCAGTTAGCACCTTTTGCGTCTTGTATAATCAACCTTTGCCTAACTCAAGGCTGTGAAGGTATTTCCTGATATTACGTTTTAGAGAAGATAAAGTTTTAGCTTCCACAATCAGGCTTATAATGCACAGTAAAATAATTTTTGTTCATGTGGTGAAGTAGAGGATCGAGTTTCCTGTTTTGTTTTTTCCTGTATTATATATATCCAGCTTCTTCAACACCATTTATTGAAAAGACTTTCATCTTCCCCAACTAAATACAATCGATGCCTTTGTATGAGCCTGTTTCTAGACTGTTTTGTCTCGTTGATCTATACGTCTGTTCTCACGCTGAAGTCATGCTGACCTAAGGGGTGTACCTTTATAAGCAGCTGTGGGATTTGATGGTGTAAATTTATAAATTTCTATAAAAAATTGTTTTGTTCATTTGTTTTTCTTCTGCATCAACTTTTTAGTTAAATGGATACTTTATAAATTACAGTGTGTATTCTTGATTTATTACAGTCTTTTAGGCATATCACTCAAAATGCTAAAATTCATAAATAAAACCTTAAAAACAGCCTGAGGGTAGGGGGCATATTATCTTCAAAGGAACAACAGTAAACATGATGGCTGATTTTTCAATAAGACGATGGAAACCAGAACGCAATGGAATGGCATCTTTAGGGAGCTTAAAGAAAGCTGTCCACACAGAATTCTATAGCCAGTGAAAATATCTTTCATAAATTTAGATGAAACAAATATATTTTCATACAGTAAAAACAAAGCTTAAAGCATATACCACCACCGCACTTGTAGTACAAGAAGTACTGAAGGGAGTTCTTTAAGATGAAGAAAAATAATGCCAAATAGAATCACAGGACTCTACAAATAAATGAAGAGGACCCAAAGGTAAAAATGTGCGTACCTATCCATATCAATGAATCGTTATTATGGAAGGCAATATCAACAACAATGTCTTTTTGGTATTTATTATATATGCAGGTAACAGAAAAATATACAACCACCGCGCAAAGGGCATGGGTGTACGTGAATGGAGTAAAACTGTATAAAGTTCTTGCATTTTGGGGGGAATTATTCCAGTACGGATTTTTTTCTTAAAGTCTGTTTATTGGTATTAAGTTAGCTATATCTTTTTGTTGTTGTTAGTATGTACTTGGTCTATTAACTTTCATCCTTTACTTTAAACTTCTAGGTATCCTGAATTTTTTAAATGTGATTTGGCAATTTTTTATCTTTTAAAATTTTGGGTCTATTTACATTCATTTTAGTCCCTAGTTCGTGAATCTATTTCTATTATTTGTTTTGAACTTTTTGTTTATCTCGCCTCTCTTGTTTCTTTTCCTTGTCTTTTCTGCTTCCTTTGGATTGATTTAATATTTTTATTCCAGCTTTTCCCTTTATAGTTATACACATTGTTTTCATTCTTTTACTGGCTATCTTAAACATTAATATTTTAATATGTACATTGAATTTATGAAACTTCAATCAATAGATTTACCCTGCTTCAAAACAACAAAAGTATAAAACACTTTAACTCAAACCAGTCCCTCCTGACTTTTGTATGATTGTAATTTGTAAAACTCCCTAAGTCATTTTCATTGTTTTGCATGGTCAATGACTAATTACATTTGCCTACGTATGTAGTGACATATTCTTGGGTTATCATTTCTTCTTATTCTTCCTCTTCCTCCTCCTCCTCTTCTTCTTCTTCCTCCTCCTCCTCCTCTTCTTTTCTTCTTCCCCCTCTTCTTCTTCTCCCTTTTATTTGAGATGGAGTTTGGCTTTTGTCACCCAGGCTGGAGTGCAATGGTGCAATCTCAGCTCACTGCAACCTCCACCTTCCGGGTTCAAGCGATTCTCCTGCCTCAGCCTCCCGAGTAGCTGGGATTATAGGCACATGCCAGGTTATCACTTCTTGCATCTCACCTCCCGCCTAAGATTACTTTCACTCTGCCTGACATACGTCTTCCAGAATTTTCTTTAGGGAAGATATGTAGGTAGAGACAGTTTTTTTGTCCAAAAATACTTGCATTTTGCCTTTATTCTTAAAAGATATTTCCTTTGGGCATGCACATTCAAGGTAGACTCTTTTTTGGCCAAGAAAATATAAACATATGATTTCACTCTCTTCTGGCTTCCATTGTCGACATTGTAAAGTCAGATGTCAGTGTAATTGTTATTTCTTTGTTGGAAATTTATCTTTTCCCTCTGGTACTTTAAAAATATTCTCTTATTCTTTGTGGGGGTGTTCTGCATTTTCACTCTTGTCTCTAGATATTGTGGATTTTAATTTGTCCTAACTTGGATTTGATGGGCTTGATGAATATGAAGATCAAGGTTTTTTGTTTTTTTTTAAATCAGTTCTCAGAATTCCTGGCCATTACTTCACCAAATATTGCCTTTTCCTCAGCTAGATGTAAGTGAAAGCTCTTCTCTCTGTTTCTATAATTATGTATCTCTCTTTTATATCATCTGTTATTTTGGTTTCTGTGCTGCATTTAGAATAATTTCTACAGCTCTGTCTCTCAGTTCATTGATTCTATCTTTAGTTGTATCTAATCTGTGGTTAAATTCATCCACTGAGTTTTAAAATTCAGTTAAAATGTTTTCATTTTCAGTGATCATATTTGGCTCTTTTTCAAATCCATTTGGTTCTTACTTATACTTTCTTACTCCTATTTATATTTTCAATCTCTTATTCTTTCAATCATATTAAGGATACTTAGATTCCTGCCTAATAATTCCAGTATGTCAAGTCTTTTGCTTCTTATTCTTCCAGTTGTTCCATTTTGTGTTCTGGGTTTTATCTGAGTCTTCTTCCTGGGTCTCTGTTTTCTTGTGTGTAATGTGACTGGAAACTCAAGCCACTTGAAATGGGCTTACTTTGGGGTCTACTTGAAGGCCAGATTTGAAGGGGAGTTTCTCCAGGAAGGATTTATCCTTACTTCTTTTAAGCACCTGAAGGTACTGCCAACCCTGGCTACTCTAAACTGCATTTTCAAGTTGGGGCTCTTCAGACCAGCTAGGCAGTTTGAACTCAGGCTGCAAACCATGTAAGGGCTGGCTTGAGATGACAAATTTCAGGGATAAGTTTTTTCTCCATTCACTGCCAGGTTGTTTATCGCTAGTTTCTTGACTGCCCCAGGGCGTATTGGAGGTATGTGTAATTCACCCTCACAGTGATAGGAATCCTTCAGAGTTGCAGCAACGGGTCTTAGTCCATTTTCTGTTGCCTATAGCAGAGTGCTTGCAACTGAGTGATTTATAAAGAAAATGAATTGATTTTGTACAGTTATGGAGTTGGAGAAGTCCAAGCTCAGGGGTCACACCTGGTGAAGACCTTCTCCCAAGGTAGAACCAGGCATCACGTGGCAACGGTACTAAGCGTGATAGCTCAAGTCTCCCTTCTTCTTATGAAGCCACAGTCCCACTCCCATGATCACTCATGAATCCATTAATCCACAAGTGAATGAATCTAGTCAAGAGGGCAGAGCCTTTGTGATACACTCACTTCTTAAAGACCCCACTTCTTACTATTGCCATATTGGCGATTGGATTTCAACATGAGTTTGGAGGAGGCAAACAGCCAAACCACAGCAGACTCCTGTTAGAGCCCCCTCACTGGGCAAGTGCTGGCCTTTGTTGTTCCCTGCACCCTGGAAAGCCACAAACATGGAAGTTGACATTCACCTAAGGTTGTCAGGGCAAATTCCTGTTCTGATGTGTGGGGTATTTTGCCTTAGATAATCCTTGATTTCTTGACAGGAGGGCTCTTTGACAAAGTGGTTTTAAAATGAACCACAAAGAATAAACAGATGAGAAAAGGAGCCGAGGCATTTTGAGAAAAAATAGTGAGTCGTCATATATACCATCTCACGTTGAGCCATGATAGAAAGTCCCAGTAATTTCAAATGTATGGCGCTAGCTCATGTCACAACTAGAGATCAGCAAAAATAAATAAAATGTCTAGAAATTGACCCCGTTGTAAGTAGCGTTTCAAATCAATGAAGACAGAAACAACAAATAACCAATGGTTGGTGACTGTTAGCCATTTAGAAAAAATGTTCAGTTAGGGTTTCTTGTACATCAAAACAGAGTGCAGGTGGATTCAAGAGTCAAAAGTGAAAACATAAAAGGAAATTCAAAGTGAAAAATAATATTCATGCAGTCTCCAGGTGGGCAAGTCATTTGGAAGTATGAAAAGCAAAGGAAGAAAATACAAAATAAGATTTAAATTATTTAAACTTCTATTCATGAGAGAATGTGGTGACTCAAACTAATGGGCAAAGGTAAATCGCGGAAGTAGGTGGGAATCACGGCAAGACCAAGATTTATATTGTTTGCCTTTAAGGAAATATTACACCTTAATAAAGTGAAGGCTAGTAGGTTGTATAAATGGAAAACTATACCAAAAATTCTCACATTCAGTAGTAATCAAAGAAATGTACATTAGAAGCAATATAGCTTCCAGTCTCACCAAAACTTTTTCAATGGTAACACTCTGTTACCAAGGTTTGGGTAAACGGATATTTCCCTGATGGTAAATTAAATTGTAACTTCTGGAGGACAATTTCGCATTCTGTATCAAGAGCTATAAAACTATGCCAACACTTTGATCTAGCAATTCCCCTTGTATAATGGTTTTCTGAGCATAAATGAGATCCAGATACATGTAATTGCTATTAGCAGCACAGTAAAGACACAGACAGCAAAACACAAAATCAATATCTAATAAGAAAAACTATCTAAATATGTTAAGGTAAATCCAAAGAGTTGACACATGATGAAACAGAGATGAAAAATCAGGCTTTGGACAAAGGAGCAGAGGTAATACTATGGGGCAAATATAGACAAGAAGACAGATGGCGCTGGAAAAATCACACATCCTAAGTAGAAAAATGAATCTAGACACAGACCTCACACCCTTCACAGAAATTAACTCGAAATGGATCGTAGACCTAAATTTCAAAGGGTTGATAACAAAATCTATCTGGTAAAGTGGCTTTGAGGATCTGCTAAGTTATTTACGGTGATTTACAAAGGTTCCACCTGAGCTGACCAAACACAAAACTATAAAACTCCTAGAAGACAGCATAAGAGAAAACCTAGATCCCCTTGGGTATAGCACTGACTCTTTAGATAGAGTATCAAAGGCACCCTCTATGAAATAAATAATAGCTGCAGGTCATTCAAATGAAAAACTCTTGCTCAAGGCAATGCAACATTTTGAAAAAGACAATGTCAGGAGAATGAGAAGATGAGCCACAGACCAGGAGGAAATATTTGCAAAACAGACATCGGATAAATAACTGCTATCCAAAATGGACAAAGAACTCCTAAAACTTAACGATAAGAAAACTAACAATCCAACTTGTAAATGGGCAGAAGACCCAAACAGGCACCTCATCAAAAAAGATGTACAGGCGAGGCAAGGTGGCTCACACCTGTAATCCCAGCACTTTGGGAAGCCGAGGTGGGTGGATCATCCGAGGTCAGGAGTTCGAGACCAGCCTGGCCAACACAGTGAAACCCCATCTCTGCTAAGAATACAAAAATTAGCCAGGTGTGGTACTGCACACCTGTAATCCCAGCTACTCAGGAGGCTGAGGCAGGAGAATCACTTAAACCTTGAAGGCGGAGGTTGCAGTGATCTGAGATCGCACCACTGCACTCCAGCTTGGGCAACAAGAGCAAGACTGCGTCTCAAAAAAAAAAAAAAAAAAGATGTACAGAAGTTCAACATCACCTGCCATTAGATAATTGTAAGCTAAAGCAACAAGGAGATACCACTGCACACCTAAAACAGCCAAAATCCACAACACTGACAACACCAAATGCTTCTTTGGAAGACAATTTGGCAGTTCCTTACAAAACTAAACATACTCCTACCATACAATGGAACAATCACACTCCTTGGTAGTTATTCAAAGGAACTGAAAACTTATGTTCACAAAAAAAAATGCACATGAATGTTCATAGAAGCTTTATTCAAAATTTTAAAAATTTGAAAGCAACCACAGTGTCCTTCAGGAGGTAAATGGATACATAAACTGTGGTACATTCAAATAACAAAATAGTACTCAGAGCTAAAAAGAAATGAGCTATCAAGCCATGAAAAGACATGGGGGAGTCTTAAGTGCATATTTCTAAGAGAAAGAAGCCAACTTGAAAAGACTCCAAGCTGTATGATTCCAACTCTATGACATTCAGGAAAGACAAAATTATGGAGACAGTAAAAGGATCAGTGGTTACAAGGGAAGGGGGAGGGGAGGGGAGATGAATAGATGGAGCACAGAGGATTTTTAGGGCAGTGAAACTATTCTGCATGATGTGTTACTGACGGATCCACGTCATTAGACATTTGTCAAAATGCACAGAATGCGAAAAGCAAAAAGGAGCCCTAATGTAAACGCTAGACTCTGGGAGATGATGGCATGTCAAGGTAGAGCCCTGAACTGCAGCAAAGGCATTGCCTTGCTGCGGAGTCTGTGAGTGTGTGAGGGCAGGATTTCCAGGGAAATCTCTGTCCTTTCCTCTGAATTTTGCTGTGAACCTAAAACTGCCCTAAAAAAAGAGTATTAGTTAAAATCAAGATAAAATAAAGGTGATGTTCTGAATGTTTGTGCCCCCTCATGATCAAAATTGGTGCAAAACGGCCTGCAGAGCTGCTGTGTCCTTTTTCGCAATGTGAGGACTTCACAAACAAGTGCTGAGGCAGGAGGCGGAGCTTGATTCAGGAGGTGGGGCTTGATTCAGGAGGCAGGGCTTGTTTCCAGAGGAGGGGCTTGATTCAGGAGGCGGGGCTCAATTAAGGAGGTGGGGCTCATTTCCAGGGGCGGGGCTTGATTCAGGAGGCAAGGCTCTATTCAGGAGGCGGGGCTTGATTCAGGAGGTGGGGCTCAGACACCAGAGGAAATCGAGGACAAGCTAAATAAAACAAGAATGGAGAGGAGGCAGCTTTCCATAAGACACACCCGCCAATGTGCCATTGTCAGTTTACCATTGCCATGGCAACAACCTGACCACTTGAAAGTTACCACTCTTCCTAGAAATGTCTACATAATCGGCCCCTTGATTTGCATATAATTAAAATGGGTATGACTGTGCCTACCCTGCTGCCTCTGAGCTGCTCCTCTGGCTCACTGCTTATTGGGTAGCTCTGCTCTGCACGGAGCAGGACCTCGGCTCCGCTATGCACGGTCGCTTCAATGTAAGGTGCTGTTCAACACCACCAGCTCACCCTTGAATTCCTTCCTGCACAAAGCCAAGAACCCTCATGGGCTAAGCCCCAATTCTGGGCTCACATGCCTTGCCTCAGCACCTTCAATAAACCAGGAGACAGGTCCTCACCCGACACCAAATCTGTTGCCTCCAGAACTGTGAAAAATGAATTCCTGTTTTTCGTTTGTTTGTTTTTGTTTTTGAGATGGAGTCTCACTCCGTCACCCAGGCTGGAGTGCAGTGGCAGGATCTCAGCTCACTGCAACCTCTGCCTCCCATGTTCAAGTGATTCTCCTGCCTCAGCCTCCCGAATAGCTGGGATTACAGGTGTTTGTCACAATACCTGGCTAATTTTTGTATTTTTAGTAGAGATGGGAACTCACCATGTTGGCCAGGATAGTCTCAAAATCCTGATCAAGTGATCCAGCCTCCCAGAGTGCTGGGATCACAGGCATGAGCCACTGTGACCAGCCCAGCAGACTAAGACAGACAATTGGTGCCATGAAGCGAGCTGTTGCTATAACCAATCCCTGGACATGTGGACGCAGTTTCAGAACCAGGTCATGGGCAGAGGCTGGAAGCGTTGTGAGGTGTGTGCTAGGAAAAGCCCACATCATGGTGAACTGACTGTTGGGAATGATTCTGGTGAGGGCTCAGAAGGAGAGCAGGAGAGCTGCAGGGGAGGCCTCAGTCTTCTTGGAGGTGACAGAAGCGGCTGTGAATAGGAGATCGGTAGGGACGCAGACAGGAGAGGCCGTGACCGTGCGGTCTCAGACGGAGAGGAGGAGCGCCTACTGGAAACTAGAGGAAAGGCCATCCTTTTTACCGAGTGGCAGAGCACTTGGCTGACTTGTGTCGTGTCTGGGTGTTCTCTGGAAGGTGGAATTTGCATGCAATGAAACAGGATACCTGGCAGAAGAAATTGCTAAGCCGTGTTGAGAGTGAAGCTTAGCTTCTCTTAATGCTTCTCATAAAAGGCCAGAAGAGAGGAATACTTTAGGCAAGACTACTTTAAAGGTGGAATTTCTAATCAAAAAGGAAGCAAAACTTTAACTTTGGAAAATTCGTAGCCTCTCCTCATTGCAAAGAATGAGAAAGTGTATTCAGGAGAAAACCCCCAAGCTGTGGCTGCATCTCCATCAGAGGAGGAGATCTACACTGAAGCCATCTACACTGAAGCCAGGAGCAGTCGCCTAAGACAGTGGAAGAGTTGGACCTGAGCACGGTCAGAGGTTCTGCAGCTGCACCTCCCATCACAGACCTGGAGTGCCAGGGCCTGGGGGACAAGATGATTCAAAAGGGGCTGCCCTAGGTTAGATCCCACTGGGCGCAGACCTGGCACAGGTCACACTGACCCCGCTCTGGGGGGACCTGGGGGCTGAAGCTTTGCTGTGTCCGCACGGTGCCATCTTTGCCAGTTTACACAGTGCATCAGCCATGGAGCTGAGTTTCTAGACGTCACCTAGATTTCTAAAGATGGAGCCAGCTGGAGACACAGGTTCACGACCCACAGCATAGGCAGGGCATGACTTCAAGGGCTGGCCCCACGGAGAGGCCCACAGAGGTAATGCCTGCTGGAGCCATGAGGCAGGGCTCCCTGTCCATCCCAGACCAGAAGAACCACCGGCTTGTGATTCCAGCCCAGGAGAGCCACCGACACCCAGTTCCAACCCGTGTGAGCTGCCGCCCAGCAAGGTAACGGGGCAGTGCCGGAGGAGCCTTGGGGCTCAGTTGCTGCCCTGGTGTGTGCAGAAAGAGAAACCGTTATTCTTGGGTCTATGATTTGTCTGCCTTGATGGGTTTCAGGTTCCTGCCTTCTTTGCCAGCATCTCTTTTGGAATGGGAGTGCCTGTCCTATGCTTGTCCCACCATGGAAGTTTGGAAGCACGGCATACTTGACCTCACAGGCTCGCAGCTGGAGAGAAATTTGCCTCAAGATGAATCGTACCTTCAGTCTCGCCCATATCTGATCTAATAAAGGAAAAAAAGTAAATGGGATTTGAGAGCTCCTTGGCTGCAGGGAAAACGTGAAGTGACAGAGCAAGTTGCTAACGCAGCCAATGGGCAATGGGCACTGACTGGCACGCAGGACCAGGGCTTCACTGTGGACCAGACCGGGGCCAGACACGGAGGGCCCCAATGCAGGGTGAAAGTGTGTGTGTGTGTGTGTGTGTGTGTGTGTGTGTGTGTGAGAGTATGTGTGAGAGCAAGAGTGTGAGACAGATTGTGTGAAATAGTGTGTGTGAGTGTGTGTGTGTGGGTGTGAGACAGTGTGTGTGTGTAAGTGTCTGAGAGGGTGTGTGAGCAAGAGAGATTGTGACACTGTGTGTGACTGTGTGTGTGTGAGTGTGAGTTTGTGTGAGAGGGTATGTGAGAAAGTGTGTGAGTGTGGGTGTGTGTGTGAGTGTATGTGTGAGAGGGTGTGTGAGTGTGAGAAAGTGTGTATGGGTGAGAGTGTGTGTGTGTGTGAGAGTGAGAGAGAGAGGTTGGGTGTGAGTATGGAACAGGAACGGAGTGTGCATGAACGGCATTTGAACTCCGAGGCGAACCCCATGTGAATCCTGCTCTGAGAGCCGGCGTAGCTGTGCACACTTGCCCTAAGCTGTTTCTGCAGCGTGAGTCTTTGGTGGATGGACGTCGGGAGGAGCCTCCTCAGAGGCTGCTGTGAGGCCCCTGATAAAATGCAGACGAGGCTCTGCACGCCATGGAGTCCGGGCAATTGCTCTCCCTACCTTCCAGTGAGAATCACTTGGACTCAGTCAGTGTCCATCCAGAATCGGTATCAGCACAACAGAAATCTTCTAAGGCTGTGGGACCCAGAGTGGCAGCTTGGGAAAGCCAAGAAGGGAGGCCATGAGGGGAGGCAGCCGTGGAAAAGGAGAGAGGGAAACGCACTTCCAGTGAAAATCCTCCCCGCTTTCTTTCCTCACCCTCCTTTCCCCTTCTTTTTCCCTCCCTTTTCCCTTCTTTCCCTCTTTCTTTCCTCTTTTGCTTTCTTTTTTCTTTCTCTATCTGCCTTGCTGTCCTTCCTTCCTTCCTCCCTCTGTCCGTCCTTCTTGCCTTCCTTCCTTCCTTCCTCCCTCCCTCCCTCTGTCCTTCCTCCCTCCCTCTGTCCTTCCTCCCTCCCTCTGCCTTTCCTTTCTTCTTTCCTTCTTCCTTCCCTCCCTCCTTCCTTCCTCCTTCTTTTCTTTCTTTCATTCTTTCCTTTTTCTCTTTCTTTCCTCTTTTCTCTCTTCTATTTCTTATGTACTCACACACCCATCCAGTGTCTACTGCTTCCCAGGTCTATATCACATGTAAAACATGCAGGTGGCTCAGTCTAACCTCGAGGAACATCACTTGGGGACATGATGGCTTTTGTCAGCGGGGGATGCCCATTCACGTCCACTGAGTTGTGTCTGCCTTCATGCGCTCAGCAGAATCCTAGCCATACTCACATTCCCACGGGGATGCTCCCCCAACCTCGTCCCTCTGGGTCTCTCTCCCTATGGCCCTCTGTGCTTAGATGTGGAAGGCTGGCCCACTGTGGCCTTCACAGTGGTTGCCTAGTTGTTCCCTGGCCGCTGGAGGCCCGAGGAGGCCACTGCTTCTCCGTGGCCTTCCTCTCTCATCGCTGCGCTCTGGGCTGGAGCCCATGACATCCTGCCTGCCAGGTAAAGGGCACAGGAGAACATGACCTGTCTTCATTGTCATGGAGAACTCACACAGCCACTGACCAGACAAGAGTTCCTCATTTCTCTCCTGGCTCTGCCAGAACACGGAGCTGACCCCTGGTGCTTCTGGGGACCACCCTGGCCGTGGTGCTGGTGGCCCAGAGCAACACCTGCCATCACGCACCACACCAGCAGGCTTTTCCTCCAAGAAGAAAGGGGCAGTGATGGAAGGAGGGATGATCCAGTCTTTGTCAGGAAATGGCAATGGTGCAGGTCCCCAGCAGGCCTGTGTGTTCCCATAATTATGGGGCTCCTCGAAGAAAATCCATCTAAGCAAATTTCAGAAGAGCCAGCCCCCTGGCTGGGAGCTGCCCAGGCCGTTTGTCATGACTTCCTCCTGATAAGGCCAGTGCTTCATCCAGGAAGAATGTGGCCCGGCGTTCCCAGCCTCTTTTGGGGCCATTCCGAAGGTGGGAGCTGCGGACCTCTCAAGAGTGCAGACGGAGCCCCCAGCTCTGCTTGCAGAAATTCCACTGCCGGCCTGTGCCGTGAATCATGCTCAGGGTTTGGAAAAAGTTGAAGCATCAAAGCCAACTGAGGTTTGGGGCTCATCCCAGATGTGGCGTCTGGGCTGGGGGAAGGGCGATGCTCCCTGCGGAGGCTTCCCTGTGGGCCCCATCTGGGGACAGGGTGGGGGTGGGGGCCGTCAGCTAACGATGGGACTTAGTCACTGGTCAATGTTCCCAGGAATCTGGATTCCTCCAGCTCACCAGCGCAAACCACAAACAGCCTCTGCCTTCTGGTTCTACGTTCTCTAACGGGCCTCAAACAATTTCTACGAGTGTCCCCAAACCCCCAGAACAAAACTGTTCTCAGCAAACACACTAACCCTTTTCCCATCACCCCAAACATGCAGAATGCTGGTGACACCAGGAGCAGGGAGCTGGGGGTTCTTGTTACCAAACAGTCCTGCAGGACCTGCGCCTACTCTAGAAATTTCCACCATCAGGGTCTGCTCCCATGTGTCCTGCTGGAGACACGCACACACTTTTCCACTTTAGAAGCAAATTTGCGAGACTTCGTGTGGAAGTCGTTCCTCGCCGCCAGCTCACCCCACAGCCTCCTTCGCGAGTGTTCGCATCTTGCTCTCTGGCACAGCTGGACTGCGCCCCTCAGGGATGTGTTTCCAGAAGGGTGTGATGCCACTAGGAGAATGTCCTTCTGCGGCCATCACGCACTGCTGGCCGCTCACCGGGTGCGGAATTTAGGGCCACGGTCTCCATCCTTCAGTGTCTGCCAGAGTGTGGCTCCTGTGGCATTCATTTCATGCTGCAGAGAGGTCTTGGGACCAAACTGATTCCGCCCCTTTGTCAGTGAACTTTCTCCCTCTCAGGAGGACATGAACCTTAAGAACGAGGTTTTCGTGTTTCCCATAAGAAATGAGAGCAGTTCAGCCCAGTTCCTCCGTAGGGTCCAAGGTCCTGCCTGGGCCTGAAAACCTGGACTCCGACTTTGTCCTGTCAGGAAGTGGGTTTGTGGCCTTCAGCTGTCACTTCACTCATTTCTTTAGGGGGATAATAGTTCCTTCCTGTATCTGCTAGCTCAGGCACGGTCATGCTGGGAAACAAGCATCCCCCAGCGTCTCCATAGTTTAAAACAACAAGGAAGTCTTTCTTGCTCCTTGTACCTGGAGGGTCAGGGGGCCATCCTGTACCTCTGGACACCTTCACACAGTGGTCCTGGCTGCTGGAGCCTCCACCCCCTGGGAATATCGTCCATGGCCATGGGAACAGAGGAAGCAAGGGTTTCTCCTCTCCATGTCTCTGCTCAGAAGTAAAATGCCAGCTTCATTTGCAGGAGCAAGTCAAATGGCCATGCTCCACTTCAAGGGGGAGGAGGTGCTGCCCCCCTGCCCAGACGCTGAGGGAGCTGGGCACTGCTGAGAAGTAGGAATAACAGCACGTTCCCTCCCAGAGTCCACATGAGGGGCAAGGAGCCCCTGAGCCCACAGCCAGCAGCACGCCCAGTGTAGGCAAATAGCAGCACATGCAGCGCCCGGGGACTCTGCCCTGGACTCCACAGTCACTGGCGGTTCACCATGGGAGGCTGGAAAAGCCAGAGGGGGCTGTTGGGGCTTTCTGCTCCAGGCCGCCAGGTAGAGCAGCTCAGAGTGATGCTCCCTGAAGGTGGCTCAGGGACACTGCGTGCGCCCAGAGGAAGAGCTCTAGGGACACAGCATACGCCCAGAGAAGGAGGTCTGGGGACATTGTGCGTGCCCAGGGACACCATGCACACCCAGAGGAGGAGCTCGGGGACACTGCAAGTGCCCAGAGGAAGAGGTCTGGGGACATCACGTGCACCCAGAGGAGGAGCTCCGAGGAGGGACAGCTGAGAATATGGCCTAGCCTGGCCAGCAGAACAGGGACCTTCATCCTGTTTACTTCTACATTGTCTATGTGGTTTTTTTTTTTCTTTTTCCTTATTTTTTTATAGACTGTCTCACTATGTTGTCCAGGCCGGTCTTGAACTCCTGGACTCAAGCAATCGTCCTAGGCCTCCCCAGTCGCTGGGACCACAGACAGGCACCACCACGCCCGGCTCGTGTGAATTTTTTCTTCTCGTCTCCCTTCACTTGATGTAGGTTGAGGACTTTGTTTGGAGATCATTCATGGACGCTCCTTTGGAAAGGAACAATGTTACAACCTGACAAAAATGGAATCGTCTGATTTTCCAAGTCCCCAGGTCCTTGTGATCCTTAAGAAGCAATCTTGTTTTATCTGAAGCTCCAGATGCAACAGAACTCAGGTGGGAGAGTTTGGCTTCAAGTGGAAAGCCCCGTGGAATGAGGCGTGACTCCCAGCCCGCCCCGTACAAGGCAGCTAGGGTTTCATCTTATATTCCCTCTCTTTTCTTCCCTCTCCTTCTCTCTCTCCCGTTCTCTCCCTTCCTGCCTCACTCCCTTTTCCCTGTCTCTCTTCTCTCATTCCTTCTCTGTTTCTCTCCTCTTTCTCTTTCTCTTTCTTTTCTCTGTCTCTCCTTCTGTGTCTCTGTCTCCTCTCTCTGTGCTATCTCTGTGTCTCTCTCTGTGTCTGTCTCTGTGTGTGTCTCTCTATGTGTCTCTCCTCTGTCTCTCTTTCTTTCTCTGTATGTCTCTGTCTCTGTGCACATCTCTCTCTTCTCTCTGTCTCTGTGTACATCTCTCTCTTCTCTCTGTCTCTGTGTGTCTCTATGTGTCTCTCTCTGTCTCTGTGTGTGTCTCTGTCTCTGTGTGTCTTTGTGTCTCTCTGTCTCCATATGGGTCTCTCTGTGTCTCTCTGTGTCTCTGTGTCTCTCTGTCTCCGTGTCTCTCTGTGTCTCTGTCTCCGTGTCTCTCTGTGTCTCTGTCTCTGTCTCCGTGTCTCTCCATGAGTGTCTCTGTGTCTCTCTTCTCTCTCTCTCTCCGTCTTCCTGTCCAGACAGCACCACATAATGTTACTTGGATCGCAGGCAGCCGCTTGTGTGATGCCTGAAGAATCCACGTTTCTGGTGTTTTTAGGGAAGGAGGACGCCCCCCCTCTCAGGGGGACAGGGCAGAGCAAGTGATACCAGGGCTCACCCAGCCCTGGAAGAGATTCCTCAGACGCCAGGGGCAGCACGCTGGGTGCCCCTCGGAGCTCCAAACCCCTCGGAGTCCAGAGACTCCCCTGCTCATGGAAAAGGAGTCTCGTGGAGGCCACCAAGGTCTCTCCCTGTCCAGGAGGCTGGTAAACAAGCTGGCCAAGTCAGCGGAGCCGAGCGGGCTGATGACAATCCCAGGCCTGCTGGAACAGCCGTGGCGCGAGTGGATGAAGCCGCCCTGGCTTCCCCTCCCAGGGCCTCAGATTTTCTGCGCTGGCCTAAGTGCCTGTCTGGTGGACACGCACAGTGGGTGGCTGGCTCCCATATGGCGTGGGCTGTGACCCACAGAGGGTCCCTGCCAGGGGTCCCACAGCGCGGGGCCTTCCTGCTCCGAAGGAACCGTCTTTGGCACTGGATTCACAAAAAGCACGCGTGTCCCTCTGCAGCTCAGGGCCCAGCGAGGGCCTGGTGATGGCTTCCCCCTCGAACTTTTCTCATCACTGGAGGCCTTGGGATGCACGCGGGTCCCAGGGGGCGGGCGCAGAGGAGGCTGGAGACTAGAGACACAGACGTTCCTCTTGGTCTCAGTTTTATTGAACAGATTTTCAAGGCAGTAAGTTTGATGATGGAAGGAGAAAGAGGGAAAAGCAGTCTGCCTCTTCAGGAAAGCGCAAATTCGTACACTGCGGGTTCTCCTCCCCGCCTACCGTGAGGAACAGAAGAAGGGAAGGCCCCCTTATCCACAGTCCGGCAGAGCCACGGCAGTGTCTGCTCCCAGAGGGACCAAGCACGTGGGGTGGCTGAGGGGTCAGGATCTGTCTGGAAGAGGGGGGACGGCACACCTTGGACACCCCCAAGATTACAGAACGTGGAGCGTTAGCAGACCACAGACGAGAGCCCAGTCTGCCCCTTATTTTACAGATGGGGAAACTGAGGTACACACAAGGAATGACTTCCACGAGGCTCCGGTTCTATCCAGTTTCCTGATCCTTATTCTAGAATTTTCTCTTTAAATCTTGGCTGTCTGGGGATAAAACTGACTGGGGCGAAGACAAAGGTTTGTGGAGTAAGAGTGCCGCTCTCTTGCAGCCACTGAGGTTGAGATGAGTCCCCGAGTGGGAAGTGCAGTGGGTCACTCATGACCACCCTTGGCTGCCCCGTGCTCCTGGATGTACAGGGTAGGAGGGCTCAGCAGAGCACTGCTAAGAGGGTCAGGCTGTCACTGCGTGACTCTAGAGGACACCAGCCACAGGGTGTGAACAGATTCCCAGAGCTGTGCAGTACACAACCTGCACAGCCGTCCATGGTGACCCTGAGTCTAACACACCCTGGTCACTTTGCAGCCCTGTATTCGGGGTTCTCACCCTGCTTGCGGGGCCTCCGTTAACATACAGGTGAAGCATTAGGATGCTAAACCGCTGAAGACAGACACTGCAGCCCAGGCCTACACCCAGAGCCCTGGAGAAAGAAGAGACTTGCCCATCCATGGTGTTTCTGGTGCCTCGCAGGTTCAGAATCTGATTTGCTGCCCTCAGTTTACAGGTGGACAAAACCAGGGCTCTGAGGCGAGTCCACGGTGAAAACACTCAAACGCCAGGGCACCCCGCCCTGGGCCCCTGGCCTGTGTCTGCTGAGAGCTGGGCCAGGTGCTGAAACAGCACAGCACTTCATAGGCACGCTGCAGGTGAAGGGTGACCGTGCACGTCTGATGTCGCTCAGCAGGGCCACCTGGAGCCTCATGCCACCTTCCACATGTGACGAGTACAGGGGCTCAGTAGCACTTGCTGGATGTAGTGTGAGCTTGGTGATTCATCCCATCTGCTCATGAAGCACTGTATGGGTCAGGATTCAACAGAGAAGCCACCAGTCGCAGACACATGTCACAAAGAATTAGCTGCTGGGATTGGAGGTATATTAGCCAGATATGTATCCATATCTCCAATAGGTTCTTCCCATATATATAGTATATGAGTGTGTATATATGTGCATGTGTGTATATGAGTACGTGTGTTAACATATATGAATATGCATGTGTAAATAGTATATATGAGTATATGTGTGTATATATGAGTATGTGTGTGTATATATGAGTATAATGTGTGTATATGAATGAATATGTGTGTGTATATATGAGTATATGTGCGTACATGTATGTGTGTATATATGAGTATATGTGCATACATGTATGTGTGTGTATATATGAGTATATGTGTGTGTATGAATATATATGTGTGCATTTATATGCAAGTATGCGTATGTATATATGAGTATATATATGTGTGCATGTCTATATGAGTACATGTGTATATATGAGTATATGTGTCTGCATGTATAGATGAGTATATGTACATGTATATATGAATATGTATATATGAATATATGTGTGTTTGTATATATGAGTATAATGTGTGTATGAATAAATATGTTTGTGCATGTAGATAAGAGTATACATGTGTGTATATATATATGTGCATGTATATGAGTATGTGTGTGTATGAGTATATGTGTGTGTATATATGAGTATATGTTCATGTGTATATGAGTAAATGTGTGTGTATAGATGAGTAAATATGTGTGCATGTATATAGAGTATATGTATGTGTATACATGAGCATGAGTATGCATGTGTATATATGAGTATATGTGTGTGTGTATATATGAGTGTATGTGTGTGCATGTATACATGAGTGCATGTGTATATAAGTATGTGTGTGTGCCTGTATATATATTATTATGTGTACTTGTATAGATGAGTATATGTGTGTGTATATATGAATATATGTGTATGTATGCATGAGTATATATGTGTGTGTATATATGAACATATGTGTATGTATGCATGAGTATATGTGTGTGTATATATGAGTATATATGTATGCATGTATATGAGTGTATATATGTACACACATATATGTGAGTGTATACGTCCATGTGTATATATGAGTATATATGTGTGTATATGAGTAGCCCCTGCCACCAAAGACAAGATCAAGCCAAGGCAACACCCACTTGTGTACATGTGTATATACTCATGTGTACATGTACTGTGTATATGTAATCATATTTACATGTGTACGTGTATATATGAGTGTATATGTGTGGGTATATATGAGTATGTTTGTGTGTATATATGAGTATATATGTGTGTGTGTATATATGCATACATAGACATATATATGAGGAGATTTATGACAGAGACCAAGAAGTCTGACAGTTTGCAGTCTATAAGCTGCAGAACCAGGAGAGCCCCTGGGGTTTAATTCAGCCCAAACCTGCAGGCTGGAGTACCAGGACCATGAAGGTGGAGGCTGGGGAAAGATGGAAGCCCCAGCTTCAGGAGCCAGAGTGAATTCCTTCTTCCTGTCCCCTCTCTTCCTATGCCGCTCTCAGCGGCCTGGAGGATGCTCACCCGTGCTGGGGAGGACCATGTGCTTTACTCAGCTGCCAAGTCCAATGCTGCTTCCTTCTGGAAACACCACTAAGACACACCCAGCAGTCATGTCTCACCAGCTATCTGGGCATCCCTTAGCCCAGGCAAGTTGGCCTAAAGTTCAACGTCATAGGGAGCCGGGGAGGCCTGTATGAAACCCACAGGGCCCATGTCAGGAGGGGCTGCTGGATGCCCATGGGCAGGAGTGGGTGCTGTGATCCAGAGAGAATTTTGTTCCTGCTCTAAGTCAGGCTCACCCCAGTTATCCAGGACAATCTCCGTGGCAACGGGCCTTAATCACGTTTACAAATCCCTTGTCCTGCAACACCCAGGCTGGTGTTTGATGCAGTGACTGGGCGCTGGAGCCTCAGCAGGGGGCGGGGAACTGGCCGTCACAAGCCCCTGGTCAGGTGGGTCCTGGTGTGGCCTATGGTTTATGGCTGACGGAACAGAGCCCCGGAGAGGATAAAGAGCGTGGCTGAGGTCCGACGGCGGGTGCCCGGCTGTGCCGGGATGTGAACTCAGGGCTGCCCCAGGTGGGCGTTCCTTGCCTTGATCTTGTCTTTGGTGGCAGGGGCTACTCTCGGGTGCTCTCCCTGAAGTTCACCCCCGGAAGTTCCCGCACGGTCTGCCCCCTGAGAGACCAGCAGGCCAGACCCCCACAGCAAGGACACAGTACAGCAGAACCAACCCCACCTGTCCTGGGGGGCTCCATGCCAGGGCGCCGGGGGACTTGAGATAAGTCATCCATTCCCAGGCGGGTGGTGACCCTGGGTGCAGGATGAGGGGCCGCAACAGTTGAGGCAAGGGGAGGCTTCAGGCAGGGGGCACTCAGATGGGCTAAGGGTGACGAGGGCCTGGTCGGCTCGGGCTGCCATAGCCAGTGTCCACAGAGTGGGTGGCCCAAGCCACAGACATGGGTTTTTCACTGTTCTGGGAGCTCGGGGGTCGGCAGACCCAGCAACCATGAGGCCACTTCCCGTTGGCAGGATCTTACTGCCCCTGTCCTCTCCGGGTCAGAGGGAGGAGCAGGCACCCTGGTGTCTTCTTCCCAGGGCCCCCATCCCGGTGCAAGCACCCCACCCTCGTGCCCTCATCTGCCCTAATCATTTCCCTGAGGCCTCTCCTGCAAACACCATCCCACATGGGGTGAGGCTTCGGCATGGGGCGCTCAGTCCACAGGCTGAGTAGAGTGGGACCTCAGGTGAGCGGGAGGTGCGTGGGGGCTGGTGCCGGGGAGGGGAGCGCTGTGGGCTGGGCCCTCGGCAGGGCGCCTGGAGGTTCCAGGATCCAGCATGCAGCCCCAGAGAGTGAAAGGGTTGGAAGAGGGCAAGAGGCCACGGAAGGCTAGCCGGTGGGAGAATTGGACTATACCACTCTGCCTGCGCAGTGTTGGATGGGGAAGGCAGGCCCTGTGGATGCTTCACTGAGTCTGTCACCCTGGGGCAGGTGCTGCTGGGGGACAGGGTGGGGCCCTCCTAAGGAAGGGGTGATGAGCCCTGGACTCCTGCAAGGAGCACCCCTGAGCCGGGCCAGCCACTGCCCTCCCTGAGTGTAGCTCCTGGGACTCCCTGGGGCCGAGTCTCTGGGCTGTGGGAGGATTCAGACCAGGCGAGGCACTTCTCTGGCTTCCTCCAAGTCCTGGCCTACTTCCCATCCCTCTCATGGGACCCTCGAAGGTCCAGCAGAAGGTCCTGCAGCCACCACTTAGCAGGACAGGCGAGACCTTGCTCGCTCCCTGCGGAAGAGGAAGTGGCGGCTCTGCCCAGCCCTGCACTAGGCTGCCCAGGAGCAGACGCCGGCAAGCCCAGCAGAGGTGCGGCAGGGGACGTGAAGTCAGCCACCAGCCCCAAAGGACAGAGAGAAGGCTCCCGACAGATGCCTAACCCCAGCGCCCCACTGAGCATCACCCTAAAGCCAGCATTTGGCCTTGGGATGGCCTCAGAAGCCAAGACGCAAAGCAGCCCCCACCCAGGCCAGCGCTCCCCACATAGACCCGGGGCTACCTCGGGAGGCCCTGGTGAGGCAGAGCTGGCCTGGCCCCGGGCACAGCGGGCACCCAGCCCTGGGAGGCGCTTCCTGCATGCAAGGCTGAGTCCTCAAAGGTGCTCAAGGCCCCATTTTGATTCAGTCACTCAACAAATATAAATGGAGCACATTTGATGTTACATTCCACGCTGAACACTAGGGAAACCAGCCAAAAAAGAGAAAGAAACAGACAAAGGAAAAGAGAAGAGAGGGAAGAAGGGCTGGGAAGGGAGAGAGAGGAGGGCAGGTGACTCATGGCGTCTGGCCACGCGGTCACGTGGCCCTGGCAGGTGCTCCAGGCATAGCCTCAGCTCAGCAGGGACCCCAGGCAGCGAGTGAGGACAAGGGTCCCGAGGTCAGCACAGGGGAAACAGGCCTCAGGGGGTAGGTGATGAAGTCCCCGAAGGGTGGCGCATGGCGAGAAGGGGCAGCCACGTGATGCAGGGAGGGGCGCGCTGTGACATGAGGCCCCAGGGGCTGCGCTGGCAGAACCCACCGAGTTCAGTCCAGCAGGGAGGGACAGAGCAGCCTAGACGGGGGCGGAGGTTGTCAGGAGAGGCTTCCCCAGGAGGAGGGAGAGCCCATGAGGAGATCAGCATGGCCGGGGCAGGGGTGTGGGAGTCAGCATGGCCAGTGGGAGTTGAACATGGGCTGGGGGAGGTAGGCGGGTCCAGGCATAGCCCAGCCTTGTAATCCCTGCTGGCTGCAGGGTAAAGAATGGAATGAGAGGGTGAGGGTGAGGCCTCCTGACCAGCGAGGTCCATGGGGTGGAGAAGAGGGGATGAATGGGGGGGTCCATGGGGCTGCAGGGGTGAGAGCAGTGGGACCTCAGACCCCCGAGGCACCTCCCCTCTCAGTCCCCCGCCCGCCCACCTCACCCTTCAGCACTTTCATGCGGTGGTCCTTACTCCTCCCTCTGGGTGGTCCAAAGCTCCAGTGGCATCCAGAAGAGCCACAGGGGAGGAGGGTGGGGTGTGACTTCACTTGAATGTGGGGTCCACCCAGCCCGGCCTCTCCCAGGTCTCAGCACGGACACAAAGTGACCCTTTGCTTTCAGGAGAACCCTGGCTCCAGCAGGCTGCAGGGCCGGCCCTGGGTGGACTTCAGATCATCCAGGAGGCTTCCAGAGCCGTGGGGCCAGCTGGCTCAGCGCCTGCCCTGTTTGCTGGCCACGGCGCTGTCTACGTGGGGTGCCCCGGGACCCCCATCCGAGAACCCTGAGTCCTGGGCCCGGCGACGCACAAGCGTGGCCTGAGTCTGGGAACCCCAGGAGGCCCTAGAGGCCAGGCCGGGAGGGGCAGCAAGGCCAGGCGAGGATGCTTGCACAGTGAGTCAGCGCAGATGTGGCTGTCGTTACACACTTGTACACGGAGGCAAGAGAAGGCGGCTGCCCCCGGTACCCCCGCACCCCAAACAAAGGGGAGGCCCTGGGAAGGGGCGGGGAGCCCAGCTGTAGACACACAGTCCTCAGAAACGCATTGCCCATGGGCCAGGGCCAGTCTGAATTAGTGGACGTCTGAAATGAAGAAAGTTCTATTTTGTTCTCAAAACTCAACTCTGCCGGAACCACCAGCCGCAGAGAGAGTCCGACGCTGGCCGCCAGCTCAGCCCTTTACTAGGCCTGCCTGGAGGAGCAGATATAAATAACTTGCTTTCAGAACCAGAGTGTTCAAAGGGACACAATTAAAGGGACCTGAAAGCTGGCTCTCTCAGGCCGGGCACCGCGGCCGCAGGGTCACCACCCGCTCTGTGGCCGACTAGAGCACCTGGCTTGTTAGGCCAAGGCTGCCACAGCCTCTGGGTGCGGGGAGTGGGCTCTGCTGGGGAGCCCTCATGCTGTGGATCTGGGGCCCCCGAACGTCAGAGATGCCCCTCCAAGGGCTCGCTCCCACATCGGCTGCGCTGTTTTTCAAACAGAAAAAACCACTCAGATATTCTCCTGTGCCTAATTCGTTCCAGAAGGCACCAGACTGAATATTGCTACTGTAAATAGATTTCTTCATTATCCTGGGGCCAAAAGACTAAGAAAAAACAGAAAACCAGGAAAGAGTCAGTAAGTGTCTGGGCTCCCAGCAGGTCCCTAGCAGGGTGTGGGAGGACAGGCACAGGGGAGGCTGGGGCCCGCGGCACGCTCTCTGGGGGATGTCATCTGTGGCCGGGTTTATTAAAGTGCTCACCTGGCTGGAGAGTTCTGGGCTGTGCTTCCGTAAGAACCATGTCAGGGACAGGTCAACGCTGAAACCCCCCAGGAGGGAGTGTATTGCGCACTGTTTCATGGTGGGATGTGGGAGTTAGTTTATGGAGGTAACCAGGTGATAATACAGAAGGGTCAGTGCCATTAAAAGAAGAGTTTATTGCTCACAGCTCCCACGGAAAGGGAGGTATACCATGCCATGCAGGGCCACCTGGGGAGGTATGCCGTGCCATGCAGGCCACCTGGGGAGGCCCCAGGGTCGGTCAGAAGGCAGCGGGAGTGAGGGGAGAGCATGTCCCAGGGTGCACACAAGTCACAGCGAGCACAGGACCGGGCAGTGTGGGTAATCTTGGCAGGCTCTGGCCTACAGGGATGGTCTCTAGTTTCCTGGCACCCAGCCCTGGGGTGATTGAGAGCAGGGAAAATACTGGTTTGGGGTGTGAGAGTCAGATGAAGGAGGCGGTTGGGGACACGGGCTCTGGAGAGGTTGGTTTGTACATGAGAGGCGTATCTGCAGGCACGTTGCTTGCTGGCTCTAGGAATTAGCCCGCCCTGGGAGGAGCAGTCTTTCCAGGATTAGAAAGGCCCCAGGATGTCAAAACAACATACAATACAGAAGATAAGAAACACGATTAACACAGGCCAACAGGTGCTTGTCGGCCCCACGCTTCTGGTGCCCTGGGGAGCAGGTGGCTGCTCCCTGCTCCTGGGAACTGCCACCCCCATCTCAGAGAGCCCCTTCCCTCTCCATGGAATCCTAGTCTCCCTGCAAAGCCTTCTTCTCTGGATGGTTCATCACTGCCTCTCCTGGGGGCCTGGTCTGCGGTGATCCTCTCCTATCACGGACATGCCCTGGGTGGTCTCTGGGTGACATGCACAGGCTGAGGACTTGGTCCCTGCCTCCATCTCACCCCCTCTCCCAAGTACCATGCCTGTGTGTGGATCCCCCAGTGGCCTCTCTCTGTGGGTGGGCCCTCTGTTCTCACCACGCCCAAGCCAGAGCCAGGGTCTTCCTCACCTCCACCGCCCCTTGTCCACACCGCCCCAAACCCACTGATGGCCCCGCCCCCTTCCTGCATCCACATTAGTCCTTGCCCTGGCCATGGCTTCCGGCACTGCCTGTCTCCCCAGTTCCAGGCTTGGCTCCTTCTCCACTAGCACCAGAGCAATTTTTCTGGAGTCCCTGCCAAAAACTCAGGCACGCGCACAGCCTTAGAGTCAATGAGTGCCTCCTTGCCTCCTACAGAGGGGGCCAGTCCCAGGCACGCAAGAACACTTGGGGGCCTTTGATTGCTCCCAGGATCCCCCAGCCCGGCTGTGCTCACCTGGCTGACCCGCCTCCCAGCCGGCCTTCCCCTTCCCCAGCCCAGCAGAACCACCCTCGGCTGGGCACCACTACACATGCCTGTAGTCCCAGCTGCTCTAGGCTGAGGTGGGAGGATCGCTTGGGCCTAGGAGTTTGAGTCCAGCCTGGGCGACATAGCAAGAGCCCATCTCAGACAGAAAGAAAGATCAAGAACCATCCTTGGCTCCCTGGAACTCAGGCTGTGCCCGATGGCCTCTGGGGCTTTGCTAGGGCCTTTCCTTCTGATCCTCACACCCCAGCACCTCTGTTCTTGCCTGGCCGGCTAAGCTGTTCAGGCCCTTGAAGCTCACCGGAGTCTCCTAGTTACTCAAACTGTCTTTCGACAGTGATGCCTTCTCACGCGACAATTTTACCCTTCCCAGATATGCAAAGTGGCCCTGGTGGTGCCCCTGCCCCCAGGAGTGTGCTTATAGGGAAGAGAAGGTCACCATGGGAGCATTCCCATGCGCCAGCAGTGGGGAGCCTCGGAAGCCTCTTTGGGAAGGAGGGGGCTGCCGCCAGGAGGAGGTGGGTGGGATGGGCTGTGCAGGCCGGGGAGACGCAGCAGGAGGTGGGCTCTGAGGGTAGCAGCAGCCTCCACCCTGGAACCCAGGAGTACACAGGTGAGGGGCAGGCAGAAAGAGCAATGCAGGGCACAGCCTGGGGGCTTAGATCCCCCAAGTCCACAGACCCTGGGAAGCCTTGGGAGGCATTGAGCAGAGACGAGAAAAAAACAAAGCCCTATTTTGGGAATAATTAGGCAGACGAGAGAGAGGCAGCGTTTTGGCCACACACCCTCATCCTCTGGGCTGCACAACCCAGGTGACCTGAATGGATAGCTGTGGCCAGCTGGCCTGGCCTTGTCCCCACTAGGAGCAGGCCCAAGAGGACGAGATACAGCTGCTGGCACTGGGGAGCCACCAGCCATAGGGCTCACAGGCCAGGGAGGCACACACCCTCCAGCCTGGGGCCTCAGGGCACGCAGCAGCAGTAGCCTGCCGGCTCACTGCTGGGCCTCCCCGCCAACATCCGGGTCCTGGCTGCCTAGGAGGGGGCCCGTGGTGGAGAAGATGCCCCGGGGAGCCAACCACGTCCTTCCCCTTCCCCAGCCCAGCAGAGGCCTGGGTTAATCCCTGTTTGTGTTTGTAGCCACCAGGTTCAGGGTAGCTTATTGGTGGAGCAGATGCTGGATCCCTCGTCAGTGGGGCTGGGGGCGGTGGAGGCCAGGAGAGCAGACGACCCAGCTGCCTCACTGCACGTTTGACCCGCACGATCCAACTCAGCCTGGGAATTGATAGAAGTCGGGGAGCAGACCTCGAGTGCTGATGACTCGACCTTGGGTCTCCACTGGCCGGAACAGGCTTGGTCACTCTGCCTGTTTTCAGAAATTGCGCTTAGGACCAGGCACCTGGCTATAAATTCATACTCCTGAACCAGACCCAGCTCAAAGAGAGACCAGTGGGGTAGTTCCTTGTCTTGTCTCCCAGCCGGGCAGTGCCCAGAGGCCGCTTGGCCCTCCTCGTCAAGTGAGGCTTTGAGCCTCACCCTGCTGTGCCTGTGACGTGGGTATTAGAAACGTTCTTAAGATTGGCCAGGCACAGTGGCGCACGCCTGTACTCCCAGCACTTTGGGAGGTGGATGGAGCACTTTAAGTCAGGAGTTCCAGACCAGCCTGGCCAACATATGAAACCCCGTCTCTGTCCTGACAGCAGCAAGCCTGGCATACAGTAGGTGCTTAACTTACAGCCCCAGGTACACGTGTGCCCGGCTATGCCTCCTGCATCAGACCTGGGGCTCTCTGAGAGAAAGGGCTGGGCCTCTGCCTTTAGATTATTCACTTCTGCCTAAGAGGGGACCTACAGCTCCCCGCAAACTGTTCAGTTAAGCACCTGCTGTAAGCCAGGCTTGCTGCTGTGAGGACAGAGGTGAGCCAGTCGTGGCTCCTGCCTTGCGGGAGGCTGACGCACTCATAGAGGAGATGAACTCACACCTATGGCTGGTACTGGTGCCATCCCCGGTCTCCTTACCCTGATAGCTCCAATTTTGTTTGAGGGGGAATGAGTCCAGCTAAAACGCTCAATTTCCCAAGCTCCCTTGCAGCTTCAAGGGGCGTGTATCACAGTTCTAGCCATCAAGATGCCCCGCCAGGCACAGGGCAGCTCCCATGACAGAAAATGACTCGACTCCAAATGCCAGTTGAGCGAAGGTTGAGCAGCCCTGCTCTAAAGAAACACGATTCTTGGCCGGGCGGGTGGCTCACACCTGGAATCCCAGCACTTTGGGAGGCCGAGGCAGGTGGATCACGAGGTCAAGAGATCGAGACCATCCTGGCCGACGTGGTGAAACCCCATCTCTACTAAGAATACAAAAATTAGCCAGGCTTGGTGTCGCACACCTGTGGTCCCAGCTACTGAGGAGGCTGAGGCAGGAGAATTGCTTAAACACAGGAGGCAGAGGTTGCCGTGAGCTGAGATCGCGCCACTGCACTCCACCCTCGGCAACAGAGCGAGACTCCGTCTCAAAACAAAAAGTTATTGAGGTTATACTAGAAAAAGAAATCCAGAAAATGAGAAACAGCTGACTTCCCATATTGCAAGTCCCTCCAGGAAACTGGGAGCCGCTCTGAGACTTTTGCTGGAGACGAGCGGATGACTGTGTTTCAGCTGGGGTGAGAAACTGGAGTTGCCGGAAAGCAGGAGGAAAGTCCTGAAGCCTTGACCCAGCCCTTGCCGACCCCACCTCCCACCCTGCCTGCAGGGTCCCCTTCCCTGATGGCACTGGCTGGGCTGGGAGAATCTGCAGCTCAGGTCAGCTCTAAAGTGGAGGGATCTCGAGCTAGAGCTAGAGTTCCGGACCTAATGATGAAGGTTTGGGACCATTTCCTAAGAAAAACTCCAGCTGTATAAGTGCACACACACCCAGCCTGTCCCACGGGCTGCCGGTGGCTCACAGACCCTCTGAAGCCCAGCCCCGCCCTCTGAGATCCCAGGTGCTTCTCCTGGCATGCAGCCAGCTTCCAGTCACCAGGGAGGCCTTGGGAAGGCAGGGTTGGTTGTGGCAGCATCCCAACTCACACCCCTACTTCCTCAAGGGGCTCCCGCATCCCAGGACAGCCCATGCAGGAGGCAGGGCCAGGGCCCCCAGAAGTCACTACTGTGTTCTCAGGTGAGATGAGGTGATGTCACCCGCATCTGAGCTCTGCCCAAGTCAGAAGCTCCACGGCAGGTCCCTTGGAGCCCAGTGAGCAGGGGGTGCAGTCACCTGCTGCTGCAGTGATTGTGCTTGCTCCATGCCAGGCCAGGTGGCATACGCTGCCTCCCCAGCACACGGAGAAGGCAGGTGTGTGGCATCTGCCCTCGACCCATTGCCTTCTTCCTAGAGGTCGAGAAGACACACTGGGAGATGGAAGGTGCCTCTGAGGCCACAGTCCACATCAGCTTTTGGAATCCCCAGTGCAGTGCTGGGCACGGCTCCAGCCAGAGGCAGAAGCTGTCGGCCTTTGCTGTGCAAGACAAGACCAGCTGCTCCACAGACCTGCAGAGGGGGTGCCCAGAGTAGCACTGTGGGTATCCGAGCACAAGAGACTCAGGGTAGTGGAGAGCTTGAAGAGCCGGGAGGACCGCTGAGCAGATCTTCCAACAAGCACCCAGGGACGGTGATACCAAATCGACCCACTCGCCCAGCAGACCTTGCCCCTGCACCTTGTGCTCTGGGCGGCCGGTAACTTACCCTCTCTGTGCCTCCTGCTCTCCTTATCAGTAGGATATCTCAGAGATCCACCCTGAGGCTAACGGGTCAAACAACAGAGCCCGTGTCGCGACCAATCAATGGAAGCCTCTAGTCAGTACTTGCAGAAGGTTCTAGAGCTTGCTAGCCTTTCTGCGCTTTGCCAACACTGTCTGACGTGCAGGTGATTAGCGCCATGCAGCTGTCTCTCTGCTGCGCACTCAGCTTCTGGAGAACAGAGGCTGGCTGCCTGGTAGAGTCTGGCCATGCTCTAGTGACTCTGAAGATATTCACTGAATGAATGAATGAATGAATGAATGAGTTTACTAGAAGGGAACTAGGTCCACATGCAACAGGGTAGATCACTGTGTTTCAGTCTCCCTCTAACCGTCACTGAGGTTTGCCACATCCTATGAGCGCCTCCCATGTCTCTGCTGGTTCTGCCTTACAATGTATCATGAACTGTCTTGGAAGTCCTTTATCTGCCTCCCCACCTGTCCCCCTCCTCCCCACCAAGGGTAACCCCTGTCCCAGCTTCTGACACCATAGAATCAAATGTGCTTTTTTTTCTTTAGACAGAGTCTCACTGTGTTGCCCAGGCTGGAGTGCAGTGACCCAATCTCAGCTCACTGCAACCTCCACCTCCCCCTCCCGGGTTCAAGTGATTCTCGCTCCTCAGCCTCCCAAGTAGTTGGGATTACAGACACCTGCCATCACGCCCAGCTAGGTTTTGTATTTTTGTAGAGATAGGGTTTCGCCATGTTCGCCAGGCTGGTCTTGAACTCCTGACCTCAGGTGATCCACCTGCCTCAGCCTCCCTAAGTGCTGGGATTACAGGTATGAGCCACAGCACCCGGCCAAAATGTGCATATATTTGAACTCATACAAAGAAAATCATACAGCACATGTCTGCTGGTTTGTTTTTCTCTCTGCCTAAAGCCTTTTCCCTCTCCATCCTGTTTGGGAGACTGAATCCTATGGGTCCATGCGGCAGGCAACACTCTGTCCATTCTTGTGACACAGTATTCTCCTGCAGAACACAGCAGTTTATCAGCCATTCCCGTGTTCAGGGACATTTTGGGTTTTTCCAGTTTGGGCTCTTACAAATAAGCTACGATGAACATTCTTGAACATACATTTTGTTAGACAGATGCGCGCATGTCCCCTGAGTATGTGCCAATGAGTGAAATGCTGGACCACAGCACTTCGTTTTTAACTTCAGTGGAAAGTGTCCAATGACCCAAATGATTGAACACCATATTTTAAAAAAATCTTTTTCCCATTGCTCTTCAGAACCAGCTAATCATAAGTGAAGGGACCATATAGGTGGGTCTGTTTCTGTACCTGACTCTGCTCCATTGGTCCACGTGTCTGTTCTTGAGGAAGTATCACACTCTCTTACTGTAGTTCTGTATCACATTTTAGCGTGCAGTCAAGTAATCCTCAATATTTTGTTTCTTCATCAGGATTGTCTAGGCTGCCCTTGGCCCTTCACATTTCCACATACATTTTAGAATCAGCACAGACATTTCCACACAATGTATGCTGGGGTTGGATTTCAATTCCGTTGAAAGTAGGCCCATTTGGTGATGAATTAACATCTTTACAAGTGAGTCTTCCATTCACGAATATGAAACGGTCTCTCCATTTGTTTGGGTCGTCTTCCATTTTTCCAAATGAGGGTTTGTAGTTTACTATGCAGGTGCCTTTTATATCTTCTAATGCCTTTGTTCTTGGAAAACTTTATGTATTTTAATACCGTTATAAATGGCATCTTTAAAATGTATTAAATGTCAGTTGAGGATGTAGAGAAACACAATTGTTTTTCATCTTGACATTATATTCAGCAACTTTGCTGAATTCACTTATTCCAATAGTTTATATATTCTTTTGGATTTTCTACGCAAATACTCACGCCGTCTGTGAATAATAATTTTACTCCTTCCTTCCTTATCTTTGCACCTTGTGTTTGATTTCCTCTGAAACCTCTAGTACTGTCTGGAAAGATGGTGGTAGCAGATGGCTTTGTTTCAGTCCCAATTACAGAGGAAAATTTCAGTACTTCACTGTTGAGTAAAATATTTGCTACAGATCTTTTCATTGTGTTGGTTGATTGATTTGAAAATTCTCTTTTCAGATTAAGGAAGTTTCCTGTATTTCTGGATTACCAATAAATAATAGCTTGTTTCTTTCTCCTTTATGCTGTTACTGTAGTGAATTTCATTTCTTAAATATTTGAATGCTAAAATATCCTTCTTGAATACTTTTCTTGGTTATGACGTATTTGCCTTTTATTATTTCACCAGATTAAATTTGCTAATATGTGATTAGAATTTTCACATTTCTGTTCACAAGAGAGATTGGTTTACACTTTTTCTTTTGTGTAACATTCTTATCAGATTTGATGTCAAGGACATGTTGTCTGCATAAGTGGAGTTGAGAACATTCCATCTTTTCCTATTCTCTGAAAAAATGCACCAAAGACAAGCAGTAGTCTTCTATGAATATTGGAAAGGATTGACTAGTCAAGCCATCAGCCTGAAAATCTTCTGCAGGGACACTTTAAATTAAGAATTCCATTTCTTTACTATTTAAATTAAATTTTACTTCATTTCTCATATCTCTGTTGGTAAGTCGTATTGTCTTTAAGAATCTGTCCATTTCATCTGAACTTTTAAATGTATTGACATAAAATTGTTCAAAATATTCCTTTATTATCCTTTAATAGCTGTAAAATCTGTAGTGATGTCCCATTGTTTTTCTTCCTGATGTTGGGAATTTGTGCTTCTCTCTCTCATTGGAAGTTTATCAATTTTAACAGTCTTTTCAAAGAATCAATATTTAACTTTGTTGATCCATGCTGTAATACATTTGTTTTTCTGCTTTTTTTTTTTTCCTTCTTTTTTGGGATTTGATTGAAGATACTGTTCTAGATTCTTGAGATAGATACTTAAATCATTATTTTCAAGTTTTATTCTTTTCCAAACATACGTTTGTTTGTCTGTAAACTTTCCTCTAGGTGTAGCTTCAGCTGTATCCAAAATTGTAAATATGTCATATTACCATTTGTTTTCAATTCAAAATATTTTTAAATTTCCGTTTCTATTTCTTCTTTTATCCACTTCTCAAAGCATTTTGGTGAATTTCCAAATACTTAGAGATTCTCTAGTTATATTTTTATTATTGATTTCTAGCTTAATTCCACTGTGGTCAAGGGAATATATTCTGTATTACTTTAGCTATCAGAATTCTGTTGAAACATGACTATGGACTGGCTTAGTATCAGTTTTGGAAAGTGGTCTAGTGCACCTGAAAAAGGATGTGTATTTGGCAGTTGCTGGATGTAGTTCTCTATATGTCAACAAAGTCATATTTATTAACAGCATTTTTCAAAGCATTTGTTTTCTTACTAATTTTTTTTGTTTTATTAGAACAATCAAATTACTGATAGGGTGTGTTCGAATCTCTCACTAATAGGTACATGCAAGTTTGGAATTATATCTTCCTAGTAGGACTTGATCCTTTTATCATTACAATCACTCTTAATCTCTGGCAATCTTCCTCCTTCTCCTTCCTTCTTCTTTCTTCTCCCCTACTCTTCCTCTTCTCCCCTCCTTCTCCCCATCCCCTCCTCTTCCCCTTTCCTTCTACCTCCTTCTCCTCCTCTCCCTTCCTCTCCCCCTCCCACCTCCTCCTCCTCCTCCTCCATCTTCTTCTTCAGGTAGGGTTTTTCTCTGTCACCCAGGTTAGAGTGCAGTGGCATGATATAGCTCATGGGTTCAAGCCATCCTCCCTACTCAGCCTCATGAGTAACTAAACTACAGTCACACACCGTCACAGCTGGCTAACTTTTTATGTTGTTTGGAAAGACAAGGTCTCACTGTGTTGCCCAGGCTGGTCTTGAACTCCTGGCCTCAAGCACTCCTCCTTCTGCCTCAGCCTTCCAAGGTGCTGGGATTATAGATGTGAGCCACCATGCCCAGCTAGGAATGCTTCTTTACTTTAATAGCACCACAACCACAGTAGCTTTCTTACCATTACTATTTGAGTGCTGTATGTTTGCCATGCCTTTGCTTTCAACCTTTCTAAATCCTTATATTTACATATAAATATTTTTAGTAACATAGAGTGGGTTATTTATCTAGTGTGAGAAATTTTGGCTTATATTTGGAGAATTTTTCCGTACACATTTATTGCATATATCTAATGTTCATGCATTCTTTCTGATTCTAATTCATCATTTTACACTTTTTTTTTTCAGTGATGCTAAGACTGGGACACTGCAAATTGCAGTTCTCATTCTTCCTTGCCAGCTGGTCTTTTGTTGGGCTTCATTAATAGAATGGCCTAGAGAGAGACACAGGACTCGGGGTGAGGGGAAGACACAGGACTGGGGGTGAGGGGATTGACGGTTTTTCCTGTCCCTTTCAGCATCGCTCCTGTGGCAGCAGCAGTGGGTTCTTGCTGTGGACATCTTGCGCCCCCATCACATGCCCTTGGAAGTAGCAGTAGCAGCCAGGCAGCAGCGCCCGTCCCATCTCCTCTCTTTGGTTCCTTCAGACCTGGGAATGGTAAAAATCTTCCTGCAGTTACCATCTTTGTGTTACCTCATTGCTTCCTTTCTGTTCTTCAACATCTGTCTGATCGATTCCCTCTAATAAATTCCCTCTGTTTGAAATAACTATTGTGGCTTCTGTCTTCCCCACCAGACTTCGACTAATATTCTGTAATTATTACATACAGGGCTTTAAATCCACCATGTCACTCTTTCTGTATGCTTCATCTGCCCTGCTTTTCTTTTTGTTTTCTTTCTTGCCTTCTCTTTGTTTCTATTGTTTCATTTTTCTATATCTAATCAAATTAGTTATACATTATTTTCCTACTCTTTTAGTGGTTACCCTTGAGATGGTAGCATGCATTCTTGACATTTTAAAGTCTGGTGTATCTTAGCACTTTTACCACTTATTGAACAAGGAATGGACTTTACAAGACTTCTTTTACCATTTCCTCTCAGCTTACATACTTCCATAGATGTAGCTTATTCTCTACACATTTTAAGTGTCATAAGATATTAGTATCATCTTATACTGTCCAAATGCATTGAGTTCCAACCACATATTCACTTTTTTCGTTGCTCTTCATTCCTTCTTGGATTTCTGTTCTGCCATTTGGGTTCATTTTTCTTCAGTCTGAAGACCTCTCTTTAGTATCTCTTTTTGTGCTAATCAGCTGGTCTTTGTTTCATCCTAATTATTAAAGGATACTTTTACTGGGTATAGAACTCTAGACAGGCCACTTTTTCTTTAAGCCCTTTAAAGTTATCATTCCATTGTGTCTGGCTTTCATCATTTCTGTGGAGAAATTAGCAATCTGTTTAATGTTCACTTTTTTAAAAAAACAATAAGTCTTTTTCTTCAGTTGATAATACATTTTGTCTTTGGTTTTCAATATGTCTGCCACAATTTTATAACAGGTAGTTTCCTTTGGGTTTATTCTAATTTGAGATATAGCACTTCTTGAATCTGTGGCTTCCTGTCTTTTTTCAATTTGGGAAAGTTGTCTTCAAATACTGCTTCTGCCTTATTCTGCATCTTCTCATATTCTGGGACTCCAATTTCATGTATTGATCTATATCTCCACAGCGTATGTAACTCTGATTTTCTTTCCTACATTTTCCATCCTTTTGCCTATTCATGGAAACTGAATATTTTTAGACCTCTCTTCCAATTAATTAATTCTCCAGTCTGCTGTCTATTACTAAATGCATCCATAAAGGTTTAGTCATATTTTTTCATTTCCAAACTTCCTATTTTTTAAACAGTTTCTGGAATTTCTGCTAAAATTCTCAATCTTATACTTTAATTTCTTACATATATCATAGTTTTTGAAAATCCCATATCTGACGACACCATTGTGTGTATCTCATGGAAGAGTCTGTCTTTGTTGGTACGACTGTGGGAAAGGATTCTACCGGCTTCTGGGGGCAGAAGCCAAGAGTCATATCTTTGGATAAACAGTGCCAGTCTCTAAGCCTCCGGGAGCAAAGCTAGTCTGTAAGCGATCACCCTTCAGAGGGTCCATGACCTCATCATTTCCTCACGTAACACACACATGGTTAGCTCCAGCTCTGCACCTAGTAGGGCTGGGGCCAGGCAGGACAAACATGAGAATAACGGTTTCTGCTCTCAGGGAGCCCATCATCCATCAGGGAAGGCCAACAGGAGTGACAGTTTCAATGCGACCTATGAAATACTCAGGCCAGGCTCACCCTAAGAACAATGGAGGGATTTCCCTCAAAATGCAGGGAAATCCTGAGTCTGGAAGAGAATGATGTTCAAGACATAAGCCCAGAAGGCACAGGAAAGCTTGTCCATCTCAGGAGCTGCAATTCTGTTCCTCAGGGATCAAGCAGACATCAGGCGTCTGCCAAAGAGGGGGCCAGACAGGATTGCAAGGGTTTTTCAGAATGCTTCCTCTTTGGGGGCATCAAGGTCATGACCTCACGGGCACCAGAGACGGAGCGGGTAGCACTGAAGGTGAGACTTTGGCTGCTATGGCAGGTGAGAGGAAAAGAGGCTTGGGGCTCTCCTCAAATTGCATGTAGCTTTCTGTGTGATGTACTGTTGGCTCTAAATCCATAGCAGTGCCCTTCTCCGCAAAACACAGCAACTAAAGAAACAGAATCCACAGATGTGCCTTCTGATGCCCACGACAGAAGCAGGCAGTCACATTCTTCAGAGTTGCCGGTTCAGGCCAGAGAAAGCTGGAATTCACCATGGGTGCAGGGTGGAGTGCAGTGTGGGAGGTGGTGGCCACAGGGGGGCCTTGGAGATGGGAACTAGGAGTTCTTCCTCCTCTCTTCTGCAGCAACTCTCACACTGTCATCAGCACATGTCTCAGCACTCCCTGGGTAGCCCAGCCCCCTTCCTGCCTGGGCCTCCTTCCACGGTGGCCGCCCTGCATCCCCTCCTGTCCCTCCAGATTCAGGCCCACCAGAACACCCCAATCCCCCCGCCCACAGCTATGATGTGACTTAATCCTTGTTTCTGAACCTGCCTTCTTGAACTGGAATCCCCCAAGAGACCAAGGCCTATGCCCGCCTCATTCCCTCCATCTCCCAGCACCTGGAGGCTCCAATCAGCTGCATTAAATTTGTGAACAGGGTCCACGGTGGGCCTGGTGCTGGGCACCCCACTGGGTGCTCCCAGGGGACCTGAATCCAGGGCTGTGGGGTGCTGGAGGGATCTTTTTCTTAGTTCCTTGGCATTTCCAAGACTGCCGCCATCTGTCCCGTTCCCCTGGGGCCCCTGGGGGCGGGCTGTGTCTGGAATTCCTGAGGTAGGGCAGGTTTCCATTGGCCAATGAGGCTGCAGTGAGGCACCCAGGCCGACACAAACAGCAGAAGGGATTTCCACGGCTGACGAGTGGAGGGTGAGGGCAGCCCCAGCCTGGGTGGAAGCCGTCAGGGGCACCCATGCCCTCGCAAATCCTGCCTTCAGTGGGTTAGATGCCAAGGAAGGCCCACCACACAGGGAACCACCACGGAACGGACGAGAGTCAGAGAGGCCCAGGTAGGTGCCCGGGGGCGGACAAAACTCAAAATGCTCCCCTGAAACTGGAGAGTGCCAAGCAGGCAAGGCCCCAGTGCCACCATGCTCTCATCTGACAAAACCAGGGCAGATGCACTGTGCCTACCGATCTGGGAAGAAACTGAGGCCTAGAAAGGCCTGGGGCTTGCCACAGACCTCAAGCCTAGTGACGCCAATGTGCCCCAACAGTAAAGTCTGAGACAAGGGAGAAGAGCTGGAGCTGCCCAAAGCACCCAAGCCTTCCCTCCGGCACCTCCGTGGTTCCCCTGGCCAAATGCCTTTCTGGGCTGAACCTTCTCCCTGCGCCATGTTCCCGTGGGTCTCTGGGAGCACCCCATGTGCTGTTTTCTACATGATGCTGGAGGTGGCTGCCCATCTCTCTGCCCATATGCCCTGTCACTCAGCAGCACCCTGAAGCATCCAGCCCAGGACTCACACACAGTAGGTGCTCACAGGAGCCCAGGCAGGGACTTGCACACAGGTGCTTACAGGCACCCCTCTGACATTTGGCCTGGAATCTGCACTTAGTAGGTGCTCACAGATGCCCCTCTTGATACCCAGGCAAAGACTTGCACACAGTAGGTGTTCACAGGCGCCCCTCTGACACTTAGCCTGAGATCTGTACAAAGTAGGTGCTCACAGGCACCCCTCTGACACCCAGGAAAGAACTCACACAGTAGGTGCTCACAGGCGACACTCCTGACACCCAGGTAAGGACTCACATGAAGTAGGTGCTCACAGGCACCTCTCTGACACCCAGGCAAGAACTCACACACAGTAGGTGCTCACAGGCACCTCTCTGACACCAAAGCAAGAACTCACACATAGTAGGTGCTCATCGGTGCCTCTCATGACACCCAGGTAAGGACTCATGCACAGTAGGTGCTCACGGGTGACCCTCTGACACCTAGCCCAGGACCTGCACACAGTAGGTGCTCAACACACACCGTTGAATGCATCATTAGGGAAGGCCCTTGGTACGGGAGACAGAGGAAGCGGCCTGGCCCCTGCTCAGCAGTAGCAGGTGGGACCACAGCTCTGCTACACCCTGTTGTCAGGCCCAGGGCCAGCGGTGGGACTGTGAGGTCACCTGGGCCCCCATCTGCTCCTGAGTTCTGCACAGCCTGGGAGAAGCTGGCTTGCCCCCTCATCTTCCCTGGTCCCACGACGTAGTAGAGTGAGCGTCCCAAGGAGGCTTGCTATAGGGTGACTTCAATTTCCAGCAGCTGCCTGACCACAGGCACCCCAAGCCCCAGGCCCGCTGTCACAGGGAGGGCTCAGCGAACCCCTTCGACTCCCAGTAGCTCAGCGCCTCTCAGTCCAGCACCTCTCCGACCGGAAGTCAAGCCCCAGCCACACCTGCCAGGCACAAGTCTAGAGGCACAGGTGATTGTCCAGGCAGTCACACCTCGTACACTGGCACCGCGGTGGGGTACTGCGGCGGGATGGGGTGGGTAGTGTGGAGGGGGTGCTGCTGAAATGGGGACGGGGAGAAGGGGCACACAGCCAGCCTCAGGGCATCCCGACAGCCCGCCCCAGCAGGAGCGGAGAGTGTTTCCCGGGAGATGAGCCAGCACCCTAGGAAGAGAGGCTGCATTTCCCCAGGGGCTGCCCTCGCAGTCCAGGCCTTCATCCCACAGCACGCGCAGGGGTGTGGGAGAGATGGGGATTCCATCATCATGTATCCTGGGAACTTCCTGGAGGAAGGGGCAACCATGGGTGGGTTTGGCCGGCTGAATAATGGCCCCCAAATATGCCTGTGTCCTCATCTCTGGAACTGAGGATGTTCCTTGTAGGGCAGGGGGACCTTGCAGGTGCGATGAAGGATTTGGGGACAGGAGGTTAACCCGGTTCATGCAGGGGGGCCCGGGGCACTCACAGAGAGACAGGAGGACTGCAGGAGTCTGACTCAGGAAGAGATGGGACCACAGAAGCGGAGGTTGGAGGGTGCGCTTGGAGGACAGAGGAAGGGGGCCACAAGCCAGGGAAGGTGGGAGGCCGCTAGAAGCTGGAAAAGGCCAGGATGCAGATTCTCCCCCAGAGCCTCCGGGAGGAGGCAGCCCTGCCAGCTGACGCTTTGACTTCACCCCCATGGGACTGACTGCAGGCTCCGGCCTCCAGATCTGTGAGAGAATAAACGGTATTGTTTTGAGCCACTACGTGGCGGGTCATTGGTCACGGTGGCGGCAGGACACCCATGTGAGGGCAGAGCTGGCAGGGACAGGAAGGGCTGCCCCACCGTGGGCTGAGGGAGATGCCTGGGAGAGAGGGTGTGGATTTTGCTGCAGAGGCACAGGGTGTCTGGGTGCAGGGTTTCCTGGCTGTGCCACAGAATGAGAGCGCCCAGCCAGGCAAAGCAGCTTTGACTATGATCCCAATAACACTGTGTCCTAAACAATTTCGTTCGAGACTTGAAATCCTCATCAGAAGATGTGGGACATGAATGAACGGAAGGCTCCTCACAGCAAGTGAGTCCCCACCTGCTCAGTGACGCTGGGAATACGTAAAGAAGGTCGATCCCAGCAACGACCGTGGTGCTGAGAGCTGCCGTGTGCCGGGCGCCAGGCATGAATTCGGTCCCGCACCAGCGCCTGCGAAGCACGCGAAGCTCACGGCAACCTCCTCCATGGGTCTCAGGCTCCACTTCCCAGGTGAGGACATGGGTTTGGAGCGCTCTGCTGATCTTAAAGCCTCTGTTTTTAACCCTGATACTTTACTGAAAATCGAACCCCCTGGGGCCCCCAAAAAAACCAAAGACTAATTTGGACACTAATTCTGATTTTGCAAACAAGAGGCCTTTTCTTAAGGAAACGTTTCCTCGCGGGCAACACAAATTCATGTCACCAACACCACTGCCAAGCAAGCTTTGGAAAAGCCTGAGAAAAAGTTTGATACCCTCAGAAACCTCTCCTGTTTACCCAGCAGGAAAAAACAAATCCAGCTATTTAGTTTACCTGCTCCTTTAAGGATCTCAAGAAGACAACTTCTAGTGACCTTCACACGCCGTTTCCAAGGGCTCACCAAGCGCACCAAGTCACACGGGTATACTTACAGCCTCAGATCAATTCAGACTCAAATCTTCGCTGGCCACTCTCCTAATTAATTCGAGTAAGTGACGGCGCCTCCAGCCACCCCAGCCCATCTCCCGCCAGCCCCTCTGTGTGCTGGCCGCCATCAACCTGCAGAGGCCACAGTGTTTGCTCATAGCACTGAATGAAGCCAAGAGGAAACCCAGCTCCCTAAGGAGAGCTGCAGATGCTGTGCTGGGGCATTGCCCAGGTGCTCCTCATAGGGCAGCCTACATCTGCCAACTCTGTTGATTGCCCCAGAGGAGTGAGGCATAACCCCCCGAAAGCAGCCACTCATAGGAGTGCCATAGACCTCCCGGGAACTCCTGGGCCTGATCCCTCCAAGGTGACACAGTGAGGAGGCAGGAGGAACTAGGAGCATGCTGAGGACAGCTGCCACCTTACTCTGCCCTCGGTGCCCACCTGGGTCTCAGTGGAGTCCCTGGCCCTCTCCTGGCCACATATGGCTCATCTCTGCACCAGGGAGGTGGGTGAATTAGCTCACAGGCTGCCAGGTTTCAGGCTTTTGTCTGTCGGTCAGACTCTCCCCAAACCCTCAAAAACTGAAAGGCAACCTAGGAGATGCCAGTGTTTAAAAACCATTGAATAACCTCTCTGTCTCCTGCCAATAGGAAGAATGTGATCTCAGAGTAAAGGGCAGGATACATGGAGCTTCATGGAAACCTTGCAGGGTTATCTTTGTTTGGTTTATTTTGCCTGGGACCTGTGGCAATGCTACCCACACTGGCGTCATTTGGGACATGCAGGGCTGGTGGCTCTAGAGCCTGTCCAACTTCTGACCCTTTACGAGTTGTAGGAAGTCCATTGTAAGGCCGATTTCACTGACCAGGTCTCCTCGTCTCACATCAGCTTTTGAGGACTAAATACGGCATTCCATAATTTTGAGAGCCTCACCTTTCGCTAATGACAATGTGTTGCATGAATACAAAAATGTGTGGATACCTGGGTAGAGTGATCACCCATCACTTTGACTGCATGTCGCCTTGGCTTCAAGAGGGAAAGACGTTTTAGGGCATTCATTTGTGTTTCTTCTTTTATTACTAGTCTGTTTCTGTCCTTTATTTTTTTCTTTCAGAAAATGCAACTTGCTACTTTCAATGAGGTCTTTATTACAGAGATGAACTCTCCTATGTCACTTTCAGCAAGCATGGCTTCCTGCTGCTAGTCACCTTTTAATCTAGAAACGTTCGTGTCTCCATCACGTTTAATTTCTGTTTCCTCTGTGACATTTCTCTAAGTGATGCTTTTGTGCCTCTATCATCTTTGCCCTTCCTATGGGCATTTTCTCTGGATTAAAAATATGCTTCAGATTGTTTTGTTTTGTTTTGCTCTTTTGCCAAAATACTCTATGAATGTTACATATTAATGTTTCAAACATAAAGTTTTTTTCTTTTTCTTTTAAGCACACAGTATTCTGTTAGGTCCTCAACTAGTCTATGGCCTGTGTATATACGTGAGAATCAGGCATAAATTAAACATTTGCATTAAAGTAAACTTAGTCTGGTGATCATTATAAACATTTGATGCCAGAGTTCTAAGAACAGAACTCAAGTTTCATGCTCAAAACACTACTACGCCCAAATTTCAACACATGAACATTCACCTAATTCCATTGTCAGTTTCACACACACACACACACACACACACACACACACACTTTATAGTAAATGATTCAAATATCAAGCTTAGCCGAATAGAGTCAGCTTTGGTTTCTAAATATGATCTTGATGTAAGGTGCCATAAAAGAAAAATAGCAAAGATCAAATAGTTGGGATGAAGAATCATAAACAAGAATTTTGCAGCGTGTGTGTTTGTTTATATCTATTGATTCTAATTTCATTCAAACAGGCTCGCCCCACTCCCCAGTCTTTGGGCTGGTTAGGGGAACCTCCTTGGGGTCAGAGGTGCTCTAAGGCTCTAACAGCATCACAAAATACAAGAAAATGCCTCGTTTTGGAAACAGACCAACCAGGGCTCCAAAGCCCTGGCACTTGTTCCGTCCTCACTCCTTCCTTGATGAAAAGTGAGGCAGGCTGGTGCTCACCCCACACTCAGTCCAAGAGCAAGGGTCCTGTAACCCAGTCCCCCACCCCCAAATCTGGGGGTGGACAGAGGAGAAGGGTTTCTGGGATGCCAGGGAAGACAGTCCCGGCACCATGTAGCTCCTACAGCCACAGCCATGGCCATGGGATGGTAAGGGGCTGACCCTGTGATCCTTTGGCCAGACCCTTCAACTGAGGTCCAGGTCAAAGTGACTGTTGAGGTCACACAGAGGCCTCCAGCAGAGCCTGGGCTATGATGCAGGGCTTGGGCTCCCAGCCCAGAGATTTCTCCCTCTGCACTGTAAGGCATTTGACTCCAGGGTCTGCTGAGGGCATATGGGCCACAGTGCAACGAGGTCTGGGTCTGACCCAACTAGGGTGAGGGCTGCTCAGAGCTGCCCTGCCAGGAAGGGTGGTGGACAGTGGCTGGGAATGGTTTCTCAAGCCACATTCCAGGAGCTAATAAAATTTCCACAGGGCCATTTTGGAGGTGAGGAGGGAGGGTATAGAGGAAGGAAATGTCAGTGCAAAACTTGGTGATGGAAAGAGAAGGGCAGGTGTGAGGGGCACCTGAACCCATCTGGGGACCCTAACCCAGGTGAGTTTAGAATCCTGCTGTAGAATGGGGACTCGGGAAAATGCCATAGTTCAGACAACTTTATCAATATTTTCGGCAGCCTCACTTAATCAGAAACCACCACCAAATCCTTTATTTTAAAAGCCGTACTAACGTTTCCTTGGAAGGTTTAGTAAACCTTTAGTAAAGATTTTAGTAAAATCTAACAATAGGTTCATGAAACTTACTCCTTTAAAAGCATTTGATAGAAGGAACAGGAAGAGGAGTGACATGGAAAGAGTCAAATCACCCCAGAAAGATAAATAAAAGATGATGATGGTAGAAAGAGGGATGACAGATACATAGAGGACAGATAGATGATAAGTGGATGGATGGATAGATAGATAATAGGTAGATAGCTATAGGTAGGTGATTGATGGATAGATAGAGATATATATGGTAGATTATAGATAGACGATGGATAGACTAATAAAGAGATAGATAGGACAATCAATCTATTTCTTATTTCACTGGTCAATACAAGGCTCTGTGCATTAACATGACACAGAAGACTATATTTTCCACAGAGGGATGTGACACTATCTTCCCTCCCACACACTCTTCTACAGTGTGATCTTACCACCTTTCCATCAAGAGGTGGGGTCTACATCCTTTCCCTCTGAATCTGGATGGACTTGTGACTGTTTGGACCAATAGCATCTGGAGAGAGGGAGGCACGTGGCCTCCAATCACTGGGGGACAGGGTCATGCAGCTTCTTCTGGGTCTACTGGTTCACTCGCTTTTGGAGCCCAGAACCACCAGATACAAAGTCTGGCTCCTCTGAGGCAGCCATGCTGTGAGGAAGCCCAAGCTGCACAGAGAGGCCACGTGCAAGAGCTGCAGTCAACAGTCCCAGCTGAGCTCCTTGGCTCTGCTGGCATCAACCACCACACAGGGAGCAAAGGCACCTCCAGATGGTCCCAGCCCCTGGCTGTCGAGTCTTTCCAGACAGAAGGCCCCAGAGACGGTGAAGCAGAAACAGGCATGCCCAAAGCACCCTGTCCAGCTTCCTGCCTCACAAGAGCATGAGCACACGATAGGGTTGATTTGCACACACGGCAATCACCACTGGGACACGTACCGCTTAGCATCTTTCTTTCTATAACCTCTCTTTTTAAAGCCCCTTGGAGTTAAAAAATCTGAAATGCTGCGATTTTCTTGTTGGAAAATTGGCCATCACTGCAAAGCACATACATTTGTTCCCGTCCTTGGAGCTGGCAGGCAGCTCTCAGACTTCCCCAACTCCAATCAGGCTCCTTAATTCCACACAGCTTCCAAGCAGGAAACTGCCAGACAGACACACGCTGGTAGGGCAAAGCCTGATGTTAAGAGTGGAGAAGCCAGAGCTGGCCCCAAGGCGGCCAAGGGGCCCAGAGGCCTGCCGTGAAGGTCAGGAGGACCCTAGGGAGAGGGAGAGGAACTCACCAAGCCAGGATCTGTCAGCAGTTATCCGTAGCTGTTGAACTCTGTGCAAACTTATGGATTGCTCTAAAACTTCTCAAGCTCTGCGCTAAGAGCTATTCATGTGGGTATGTGCAGGTCCAGCTCTTTGAGTCTCACTACCTAATGGTATCCCGGATGCCACATTCATTTATTCATTCACGTTGCTGCCTGTGGGTCGTTTCTGGATTTCCACGGTCAGACTCTGCTGCAGCCGCCTTCCGAGGCTGGCTCCCGGTGGGCACGCCAGAGTTGCTCAACATGCCTGGCAAGGGATGGAATGGGGGGAGCTCAACTTCTTTCTGTTGCTGTTGTTCGGTTGCTTTTTAAAACAGCTTTCTTGAGATATAACTTATAAACCACGCAAGTCACTTACTTAAAATGTCCAGTTCAATGGTTTGTGATGTTTTCGCAGACACGTGCCACCATCACCAATTTTATAGCGTTTTGGTGATCTCAGAAGGCAACTCTATGCCTTTCAGCCGTCACCCCGCTACCCCCAGCCCCTCGCTCCTCAGCAGCCACAGCTCTGTCTCTGCCTCTGCCCGTCATGAACATGGGATACACGGGATCATGGACTGTGTGGTCTTCTGTGACTGGCGTCTTCTGCTTGGCTCCTTCTCAAGTTGTGTCCTTGTCGCGGTATGTATCGGTTCTTCATTCCTTTTTACAAATATTATCCCGTGGTGTGGATTTAGCACATTTTATGAATTCATTCATCCATTGATGGAAACCTGGGTTACGTCCTCTTTCTGGCTATTGCTAATAACATTGCAATGGACACTTGTGTACGGGTTTTCGAGTGAGTGTCAGTTTTCACTGCAGGAGTGGACTCGCTAACTTTATGTTGCATTCATGGAGCCCCTGCCAGCCTTCCCACAGTAGCTGCACTACCTTGCACTCCCCAGCAACGTGTAAGAGTTGGATATGTGCTCCTCTAACTTGACAAGACGCCACCAAACTGTTCCCCAAGTTGGTGAGTCATAGTATCACCCAGCAGACCCTCTGACAGGATCTATAAGTCCCTGCTACGCCACTCTTCACCAGCAAATGGTATTGTCAGGCTTAAACCTTTGACGCTCAGATGAGCATGAGATCATGGCTCACTGGGTTCTAACTTAGACTTCCCTGAGTTCTAGGACGGAACCGTATGAAAGCACCGTATTCAACTGTGTCGAGTGGCTGAAAATGATCATTTCATACTGTTCAACCTCATAGTAAGACTGAGCTTCTTTTCACGCAATTTTTCTCTTTTTGGCCCATTTTGACGTCTTCTACTGTGAATTTTCTATTCCTATCTTTTGCTCAGTCTTCTGCTTTTTTAGGAGGTTGAGATCTTTTTCTTATTGATTTATTAAAATCAGTTACGCATTCTGGACATTAATCCATTATCGCACACATTTTGAAAATGCTTTCTACTGCTCTGTGGCCTGCCTTTTCTTTTCGTGTATGGTATTTCTCGATAATCACAGGTTTTAAATTTCAATATAAAGGACTTCATGAAAGTTTTCTTTGTCTGTACGTCCTCTCTGTGTCTTGTTAAGGAATCTTTCCCTACACTGGAATCATGCAGGTCATCTCCTTCTGTATCAGTGGGGGTTCTCCAGAGAAACAGAGCCAATACGAGCTATCTGTCTATCCATATTTATATCAGTACCCACATCTATGTATAGACACGCAGAGAGAGATTATCAGAAACGCACGCAGTTATGGAGGCGGAGAATTCCCACCATCTGCAAGCTGGAGACCCCGGAAAGCTGGTGGTGTGGTTCTGGTAGGAGTCCAAGTCCCTGATAAGCAGGAATGCCAGCGGTATCAGCCCCAGTCCAAGAGCCGAAGACGACTGATGTCCCCGGCAGGTAGAAAGAGTAACTCCTTCTTCCTCAGCTTGTCATTCTACTCAAGCCCTCAATGGATCGGATGGTGCTTACCCGTACTGGGGAGAGTGAGCTCTGCTCAGTCCACTGATTCGAAAGTCAGTGTCTTCCAGAAACATTCTCACAGACACACCCAGAATCAATGTTTAGTCAAACATCTAGGCTCCCCGTGGTCCAGTCAAATTGACACATTAAAATTAATCACCACACCTTTCTTCTCCTCTAGAAGTGTTAAAATTGTGCTTATCTCGCCTAGGCCTTAAATCCACCTGGCATATACCTTTTGTGACAATGTGGTGTGGAAACCCAATGTGACTTCTTTTCTATACTGATAACCCATTATCTTGGTCCCATTTCTTCGTCTGTGCTTTTCTGCCATGGCGCGGCCCTCTGCGCCCCCAGCCTCCCTGTGTGACTGGGTCTCCTGGGCTCCTATGCATCTGACTTCTCTCCCTTTTGCACCCAGGTACATTGTTTTTGCCCTGGCTTTTAAAGACTTGATAGTTTAAGCTGCAAGTGACCATATCTCGCCCTTCAAAATTGCTTTGCTGACGTTCCAGGCCTCTCCTTGCTCAATAATACACCTTGTAGAGTCAGCCGATCAAGTGTCAGTAAAAACACAAACGTGTTTGAGATTTTATTGGAATTTTACTGAATGAGTAGATTAAGTGAGGACAGATGACATCTTTAGGAAATGGAGCATTTCTACCCATGAGCTGAGAGCATTAGCTCATTCTTTCTTTCCAGCTGCTTAGGATTTCACTCTGGAGAAGAACCAAAAATGACTGAAGCAGGTCCCGACCGACCGAGCGTTCAGAGAGCGTGTGGGATTTTCTGCTAGAGACGATGCTGCCGTGAACATGGCCAAGCCAGCGTCTTGGAATGTGAGTGAGAGGATGCTGGTAGGGTGCATCCCTACCAGTGGAGCCGCTGGATACGGGATGAGCACTCTAAGTTTAGGAATGTGTCCCAAATTTCCTTCTGGAAAGATTATTCCAATTTACATGGCAAGGAACCAGACTTCACGTGTGAGTGGCGGGCTCGGGCCGATGGGATGGGGTTCATCCTGACTCCCTCGCAGGCTGGCAAATGTCGAGGTGTCCTGCCGTGACTTCAGAGCAGCAAGACTGCCCCTGCATGGTCCCTCTGCCCCTCTCGTGGATGGGGTTCTGAGGACAGTGCTGGGAAGTTCAGCTCCTCCTCCCACTTTCCTCGTAGAGAGTATGATCCAACCTTAACCCATGACTCTGGAGCTGACCTGCCTCTTTCCACAGGGTGCAAATTGTGCACAGGACAGAGGTTGACCCTTGCCCAGAGCTTGTGCCTGGTAAATACTTGTTAAAGGAATTGGCTTAATAACATGTCCAGCTGGAGGACTCACATTCAACAGAGCCTTTCCTATTCCTATTAGCAAGATTGGTTTGTTTCTCAATGCACCTTCACCAGCCTTCTGGAGGCACCTGACCGTGAGCCTCCAGCACCCCATGAGCCAGGGATTCATGTCCCCTTTGTAATCTGGCTGTGGAGCCGGGGACCAAGTCTGGGTGGCTAATGTCCCAGGAAGCCCTCCAGTCTGTTCTTCAGCAAGACGGCACAAGTTCTTAGAAGTTGCTTCTGCGGCATGGTATTGGTCTGTGCACTCAGATGCAAGGGGAGGAGCGATCCAGTCTACCCCTCAGTCGGGACGTGGCATTAGTGTGCATCAGGGAGGGAATTGAAGGTGCCGTCTTTAGATCTAGCGACCCGAGACATCGCCCACAATGTGAACACCAACAGTCACAGATGCCACTTGTTAAGGTGTCATCCGTGCCAGGCACTGGGCAGAGACCATCTTTTCAGCTGCCCTTCTGGATTCTATTTTTCTTGTTGTATGGATTGGCAAATAAGATTCTGAAAGGTTTCCTGTCCTGCCCAAGGCATTCTATGTATCACAGTAAGGAGCGGCACCAGGGATGAAACTAACTTCCTTCTTGTTCCAGAGATGATGCCCTTGCTGCCACCCTAGGGACCTGCTTTTATTAATTTCCAGGATATTTTTTCAAGGGTGCTAAATTGGCCTCAGCTCTCCATATATCTTAATTTCTAAAATTATTTTAATTGTGAAACATAACATACAAAAGAGTACGTACATTGTTATAAAGCAAACGTTCATGTATCCGCCGCTCAGGTCAAGAAAAAGGCACCGGCCCACACCCAGACGCCCCCATCCCGGACGCCCTGGGCTCCCGGCTGCCTGAGAGGGGCCTCCTCCCCTTCCGGAGATAACCACCACCTTGACTTTTATGGTAAATGCTTCCTTCTTCTCCTTCTGAGTTTTACTATCTAATTATGCTGCCCTAACAATAGAGTTTGTCTGTCTTTGAATGTTATATAAATGGAAACATACAGTAAGTACTCTTTTATGTCTGGCCGTTTTTATCCCTCAATATTACGTTTCTAGGTTTATCCAGGCTGTTCGCTGGGTTCAGTTGACTCGTGCATGTGTGCGCTTGGGGGATTTTGTGGATTTCGGGGTTTTTGGTTGCATGGTGTTTTATTGCATGAATATACCAGGCTTCAACTCTGTTTCTCTGGATGGGCATCTGGGCTCTTACAAAGCTCCTAGAAGCCTCCATTCCTACCTTCTGGTGCCCCCCAAGCTCAGGTTTCCACAGGAGGGGAGCGTTCCTGGAGCGGAGGCCCTGCCTTGAGGGCAGATATGGCCTTGGCTTTCCCAGGTCAGACGGGTTGCCTCCACATTTCCACTCCACCCAGTGAGGATGCATGTTCCCGCGGCTTTGTCTTCTTGCCAACACCTGCTACAGATAGATATTTTCATTTTTATCCATGTGGTGGGCGCCTCGTGATGTCTCCATGTGATGTTGATGTTCTGCAGCACCCACAAGCCAGCCTCCAAGGTGCGAGGCACACACACACAGCTCAGATCCACCCCTCACCTGCATCGAGGAGTGCCTCCCCAAGCCAGCCTCCAAGGATGCAAGGCACACAAGTACCATGCAGAACCACCCCTCCCCTGCATCCAAGCCAGCCTCCAAGGGCACTAGGCACTCATGCAGCCTGCAGAGCCACCCTCTCCTGAATCGAGGAATGCAGTTGCAGAGTTGGGACAGCTTTGAGTCCAGCCCTGGGCACATCTGACCTCATGGCCCGTGGTTTCCCCTCTGCCTCCGCCTTCAATTGTCTCAGGAGCCAATCTGAGGACGATGGATGCCAGACCACGCCCAAACGTGGGCAGGGACGATGCTGCCCTCCACTTGCACCTGGTGGGCAAGCACCCTGGAATTCTCCGCCCAGTGGCCAGGTCCTTTGATAAGTGGCTCGGATGAAGCAGGGCCAGAGGCTGCCCTTCACTGCTCAAGCCTCCGACTGCCCGCAGGAACTGATTACTGCTAAGAGGATGAAGCTCTGCTAGGTGCAGGTGCTGTCCTCAGCATTTCCGTACCTATGAGCTCATTCAACCCTCACACACGCTGTGAAGTACCGCAATTTTCCCATTTGTCAGCCAAACCACCAAGGTACAGGAAAGTTAAGAAAATTAGCCAAGATCACACAGCTAGCAGGCAGTGGAGCTGAGGGTGTGTTTGGGCCTTCTGGCCCCAGAGCCTGCACACACCACGTGCTCCGGGGACCCAGAAACAGCTCCAACCCCACCCCCTAGACCCAGGAGGACTCCTGCTGCCCAATTATAAGACACTATAAAGCCACAGACCACATGATGGAGAAACAACACACAGAGATCAGTGAAACAGGAGAGAAAGTCCGGAAATCAAGCCACACGAATACACCTACTTTTAAAACATGCATTAAAAAAATTTTAAATGGGTTTGAATTTACGGAAAAATTGCAAAGACAGTAGGGAGAGTGCTAGTGGGCCCTGCACTGTCTGCACCCCCACCTTTTTTTTTTTTTTTTTTTGAGACCAAGTCTCACTCTGTTGTCCAGGCTGGAGTGCAATGGCACGATCTCAGCTCACTGCAACCTCCACCTCCCGGGTTCCAGCAATTCTCCTGCCTCAGCCTCCTGAGTAGCTGGAATTACAGGCACCCGCCACTATGCCTGGCTAATTTTTTGTATTTTTAATAGAGATGGGGTCTCACTGGGTTAGCCAGGATAGTCTCCATCTCCTGACCTCATGATCCTCCCGCCTCAGCCTCTCAAAGTGCTGGGATTACAGGCGTGAGCCACCGTGCCCGGCCTTTCCCCATTTTTAACACCTTACATTTCCATGGTATGTTTGTTACAACTGAGAAGCCAACAATGGGATGTTATGAACGGAACTGACCCTGGTGCTGTAAACTTCACACTTTACTCTGAGCTCTCCAGTTTTCCCTAACGTCCTTTTCTGTCCCCAGAGAGCCTCCAGGACACCGTGTCACCTTCAGCCGCCATGTCTCCTTTGCTTCCTCTGAGCTGCAGCAGTGTCTCAGACCTTCCTTCTTTCTGACGAAGTTGGCAGTTATCAGGAGTCCCAGTCAAGTCTGTCACGGAGTGACTCCCGGCTGAGATTTGCCTGACGCCTCTCTCTTGATGACGCCGGGGCTACGGGTGTTGGGGGGCGAGACCGTGGAACGGAAGTGCCATTGCAGTCCCATCGTGTCGAGGGCAGGTGCTGACAATGTCACTTGTCACTGTGCAGCTTATCACCGTGCAGCTGACTTTGCACCGGGCTGGGGCAGTATGTGCCGGCGTCTCCCCCACAGGTCCTTTCCTTTGCCTTTCCACGCACTCTCTCTGGAGAGGAGTCACGAAGGGGAGGGCACACTTGAGTCTGGGTAGGCCAGGAGGCGCAGCTGTGAAAAGCAGAGCTCTTCCGTGCCGGGGGGCTTGTCCCTCCCCATTCACTGACCTACCGAATCGTTTCTTTACATCAATGTGCAGTCATGGGTGTTTATTTCATAGTAATTGGGGTTATACCCCAATACCTCATTATTTATTTTTTGCTCAAATTGTTCTAGCCTTGGCCATTGGGAGCTCCTTCAGGTCGGCCCTGTGTCCCTGTGACATGCCCCATCCTTTTGCTTGTTTGAGGTTTTTTGTTTGTTGCTTTTTTTTGGCAGGGGGCAGATTGGGGTTGTTTTGAGACAGAATCTCGCTCTGTCATCCAAACTGGAGTGCAGTGGCATGATCTCGGCTCACTGCAACCTGCACCTCCTGGGTTCAAGTGATTCTCCTGACTCAGCCTCCCGAGTAGCTGGGATCACAGGAGTGCACCACCGCACTCAGCTAATTTTTCTGTTTTTAGTAGAGAAGGGGTTTTACCATATTGGCCAGGCTGGTCTCTGTGGGGATCGCTCCCATTCACGGTGCTTAGCTGTACCGTGGCCATTTTGAGCTTGAGCCCATACACGTTTCACCTTTACCTGGAGGTGGTTGAGCTGAGGGAAAGGGGGGAGTGTTGATGCATGATTTCTGCAGAATACTGTTTGTTATTGACATTTGGAGCAGGACTCTGAGCTCAAGCATGACGGGTTTCATGAGATATTGTGTGGCTTCAGGAGACATTGTGTGTTATGTCAATTTTAGTTTCTGCAAACGATTTATGGCTCTGTTGACCCCAAGTGGGCCTAGTTACCTTAGTTTCTTAGTTTCTGTTCCCTTAGTTTCTGTGTAATAAGTAACAAGAACACAATGTAGCCATTGGTTTCTGTTTCCACGCTATTGATTTTAGTTTTACCTGTTCCCATAGTGTTTCAGCAAACTGATCAATCATTGTTCCATTGATTTCTGTTCTTGCATTTACTGTTTAATGTAACCAGGGAGCCTGCGTCATCAAGGAAGAACTAAAAGGTATATAATCAGACTTATG